>JBAIZL010000425.1:1757500-1797500 GCA_036971475.1 Prosapia bicincta
CGCGGTGGTGCCCGGTTTGCATTTCCGTTAGCGCGGTCGTTCTTCGTCACGTTGTCGAGTTGGATTAGAAACGCAATAGCTTGTTTAATGTTCTGCGTGGGGTTGCCCACACTAGCTAATTGAACGTTGGTCCCGAAATGCTTCATGATCATGAAGATTAATTGCTTTCGGGAATTACTGGATCTAAATTCTTCGCCTTGTTTACCATCATGACGAAATATTCCGCCATGTTGGAAGGTCCGTTATAACTATATTTGCCCTGACTTAATTTCCTCCGAATCCTTTCCTGTTGGTGGAAGCTCCAGAAGTGCTGAGTGAATTCCTTGCGGAAATCCTGGTATGTCTCAGACCCCTTCTTTATAGCTCTCCACCAACTGTCGGCTGAACCCTGTATATATCGTTCTATGATCTTGAGCTTTGTAATTTCCTCCATCGTATTATCGATTTCAGAAAATAACGACTCTATTTCACAGAGAAACTCGATCGGTTCTTCCCGCGATGTACCCCAAAACTCTATTTTCCTATAGGATGTCTCGTTCAATTTGTTTGACACTGTAGGCAAACATATTTGTGTTATTGGCCCTGCCGTCCCTGAACTAGTAAGCTTATTTTCTAATTTTTTCACCTGTTGGTTTACAGACTTTACGTCCTCCCTTACTTTATTTACTTTCTCGCTTAACTGCGTTGTTTGAACCTCTACATCGTTTTTTATTTTTTCGATCACGGTGGCCTGTTTGGTCATTTTCCCTTCTAGGTTGCTCGTTCGACTTTCCGAATCCGCCCTATATTTGCTCATTTCATCGTGAAACGCTTCTAGGATCTTTTGGCGTTCTAATTTCTCGAACTCCCACCTTTTTTCGGCTAACTCTAACTCTTGTCGACGTTGTTTCTTGTCCTCCTCCCTTTCAGCCTCTCTTACCGCTTTATCTAATTCCCTTTCTCTTAGCCGTCTTTCTTCTTCGCGCTTTTCCCCAGCCGCGTTTTCTAGTTCCCTTTCTTCCCTATCTTTTACACGCCTCTCTTCCTCGCGCTTGTCCCTAGCCGCATTTTCAGCTTTCATATAGGCTAAAAGCTTATCCATGTCAGATTTCGGTTCGGCTTTTGCCATTTTGTTTAAATTTAAAGTTTGTTTAACTAAATTTATAGATGCGACTAGATATTTATTTTTATATGTGATTTCTTATTTTATAAATTTATTTTATATTAGGTTTTGCCGTTCGGTGCGGGTTGTAGATAATGCCTAAGGTGTTGTACTCTCGTACCTAGTTAGATTTCTTGATTTTAGTTATTTCTTTTTAATTTAATTTTTATTTAATTATTTTTTATTTAATGGCTTTACTCCCTGCCTATTTTTTGTTATTTTATTTTTATTATAATTAATTACCCACTAAAATTCTTTAGCTGGGTTAAAAAATTTAAAATTTATTAATGATTTTGCCTAATCGTGCCTTCCTTATTCGAGCCCTACGTTCGGGCGCCATATCTTCAACGGACCTTCACCCTGCTCACTCACTCCCGACCCTAGCAAACTCGACCGGCCACAAACCTGTCGACGTTTGCCCAACTCGTAATTACGAGAACATGAATTTAAATCGTAATTAAAAACCCACCCTGTGGATTCTGTCTACTAAGATTGAAAAGGGCATGGTCATGTCAGTGATGTGTCAAACGGTGTAACATTGGATAGCTGAAAACACAGAAATTTATCACACAAATTAACACCTTACCATGCTTTGTAGACCTGTTTGCTCCATGTTCCTGCTCTCGTGAAGTCCGTGTCAGATAACATCCTACCATATCCTCTTTACTGAGGCCCTGTGCTATATACCATAAGATCTGCCAGTGGGTATCAACCCCTGGACTTGGAAATAAACCCAGCTAGTGTTGGCCTAGCTCAAACTGATTTTGTTGTTAAATTTAATTCTTTGGGTGGGTTCCTCGATTATTATAAGGGGCACTATGATCATTTATTATATGTAATTTATTAAAATAAATGACCCTATTAGGCTTGTTGGTATGGCATTTAAAGCTTTCAATGGTTTTATTAAATACATTTTCTAGCTGGGAAATATTACATTTATTACTTAGCACACAGGATTATTTAATAAAATTTTTCACTAACCTTTGCTTGAAATATGAATTTAATAATATTACAATAACGAAATTTAATCAAATGATCATATTCTTGAACTACAATAATATCTTGATATTTGGTTTTTAATTTGCATTTAATCGCGTGGAAAATAATAATTGTTAAACAAAAGGATCATATTCTTTTAACAACATAATTTCATGACGTTTATACATATTAGAACATAAATTAAATTTTCTCTTACTACCCAAATACATATTTTCATTGATTGCAGGGAGGTTGACAGATCATATATCAAATTGCTGCACTCATTTAATTTATGGGCTGACTTTTCACCAGCAGTTACTTGACATTTATTTATTTATATATGAAATTACTAGAGAATACAATTGTTACTAACACTACGTGTTAACACTTAAGAGTTGTTTACCAATTTTTTGGACATATACAATTTACCTTCAATTTCTGATAAACTGAGTTTGGATTTACAAGAATCCTTTATAACTTATCAAACGATTTATACATGATTTCACGTTAATTAATAAAAACATATCAATTTCTAAACATCTTAATGATTGTGCTTTTATAAGTTTATCTTTCCAAATTAAAACAGTGATTACTTTAACATTTATCAATCATTTAAAATTTCACATAAATCTTTTATATATGTTTAATAAGCTTCATATTTTAATTTATTTTTCAAGAAATAAAGCCATGACTTAGTTATTTAAACATTGAATTTGTCGTTTTTGACTTTAGAAATTTTTCCAAATAATATTTAAAATTGTACAGAAATTATGACTTGCCCGACTCGCACTTTCCTGGATCCCCCTTGTATCTCCTGGGTGGTCAGATCCTTCCTTTCAGACTGGCAGTTGTTCTCGTCTGAAGGATTTTCCTTCCAGGCTGCGGCACAAGGCGACGTCATCTTCTTCAAGAAATTAAATCTAACCGGGATTTTATCATGATCGATAGCTAGCTTGCGCTAGTCGTTATTGTTAGACATTTTACGGCCAAATCGCGCACTCCGCGGCCAGATCAATGAAATTTAAAAGTCCATTATGACTTTCTCTGCAATTTAATTTAAACAGTGACCTTCTCGGTCGAATCCTCAAACGAGAGACCCTTTTTTCTAAACCTGCAACCAATTCACTAGCTGCTTACCCCACTACTTGATTTTCAGGCACAGTTTGGATTTTAAGCGTATTTCTTGTCTTTGATTGCTTATTTAATATTCTGTTGGAACTTGATTCTGGTTTTAGCACACAAAGCACTCGCAAAGTCATCATTTGTGTACATTACAATCGGTTTTAATCTTATTCAACTAGCAATTGAGTTTCATGGCTTAGAAAAACTAGATAAACTTATTCAATAAAATTTAAGATTTTTCAATTTCTATTCAATTGTTACGGAACCAATTTTTTCCGTTACAGTGTGTGTACGTTGTTGTAAGTGTGTGTGTGTGTGTGTGTGCGTGCGTGTGTGTGTGTGTGTGTGTGTGTGTGTGTGTGTGTGTGTGTGTGTGTGTGTGTGTGTGTGTTTGTGTGTGAGTGTGTGTGTTTAGTTACGTGTGTGTGTATGTGTACGTTGTTGTAAGTGTGTGTGTGTGTGTGTGTGTGGGTGTGTGTGTGTGTGTGTGTGTGTGTGTGTGTGTGAGTGTGTGTGTGTGTGTGCGTGTGTGTGTTTAAGTGTGTGTGTTTAATTGTGTGTGTGTGTGTATGTGTACGTTGTTGTAAGTGTGTGTGTGTGTGTGTGTGTGTGTGTGAGTGTATGATTATGTGTGCGTGTGTGTGTTTATGTGTGTGTGTGTGTGTGTATGTGTACGTTGTTGTAACTGTGTGTGTGTACGTTAGTGTGTATGAGTATGTGTGAGTTTGTATGGGACTACAAGCGAGGTCTTGACACACTCCCTGTACCGCCTAGAGCGGTCCTCACACACACCGAGGTCTTAGTCCAGGACCTCGGTTTTCGGTCCCCGCTATACACTTGCTGTCACGTATGAAAGTGCGTTTTAGTTCTCGAGTGCATCCAATAGATGGATCTGCAATCGCTGACAGACTTTACACACTTTAGCACACTTTTCAAGGCCATGCTTTATTTAGAGCCAGGATAGACGTTAGGTTTTGCACAGTTTGAATGAGAGTCTAGTTTATATTTCTTGACACAACAATAAAATAACTTTCCTTGTTTTTAACTCGATTTATATTCAAGGTTTACATTCTATAAATATGCTACTTTGTTAGTTTTAAATTAAAATGTTGTCAAATGTGGATATAGCCTATATTTTTTATAAGTGCACAGATAATTTTTCATAAGAAACAGATTTGTATTATCTGAGAAAAATGTTTTATTAATCTAATTTTGAATTTTTATTTAATGTTGAACATTGTTTGACTATTCATGTTAGGTGACGAGGGCAACATGGTTATCGAAAATGTGTTTTGATTAAGGATAAATTTTTTTTTTGTTGTTGTGACATATTGTTTTAATGATTGTAGTGTTTACTTCTTTAATTTACTTATATTTTATACACTTTCGTGAAAAATTGCTTATACAAATATTTATAATCTAGTCCTTTGCACATCACATTTTTTTCAAATACTAAATTGAAAACAACAAATTGGAATCAACAAATATAAATTGAAAAATTAAGAGGGCTCTATGTATAGCCTAATTAACACACAAATTTAGTAAAATGTTCCCTTCTACTTATACCTTGTAAGATATCTGACGAAAACTTTTAAGATTGTAGTCGAAAATCGAATTACTTTTAGGTTTGAAGTGAATAACTTTATTAAATTACTAATATATAGACTACGTATAGGCTAAATTTTAGACAAAACATGTAGAGAATTTAGTTTTGAATAGATAAATAGGTCAATATTATACACCTAACAGCTTAAAATAATTAATTTGTAGTTGAATCAGAACATTCGAAGAATAAACAAATTCTGTTATACATTTTTATTATTAAAAAAACTTCTGTCAACTAGACATATATGCTTCAAAATTAACATCTACTGTTTATTATTATGATTTGAAAAACTTAAAATACTAACAACACGACAAAGCTGATTAGTTAACTCCTTAAAAAACCGAACTATTTAATAATCATGCTCTTTTTACACTATTTACTACTGTTAACAGTAAACAAATTACAGTAATACTATATTGATTTTCACGTAGCCTACCTGCTACCTTGTTTTCATTTACTCATGTCATCATTTTCAAGAGCAAAGTAAATTACTTCCTATGGATATAGACTACATATATGAACAATAATTTATGTAGGTTTTTTTATATAATTAATCTGTAAGTGACCATAAAGTAATGTAACAATATTATTATGTAAGACTTATGTTTAATATGTAGCATTTACATATGTGACATTTACTATACGTGATTATAAAAAACATTAGTAACTCGGTTTTTTTACAAAAAAATTATTACTTGTTATAGTGGTTAATGTGTGTGCCTGTAGCCGATTACAGTGGAGGGAAAGCGTACAATCCACTTTATCCTACAATATAGAAAATATAAAGTTATAAAAAAATGTATTGCTTGATAAACCTAAACTAAACATATAAAGATAGAACAAATGAATTGATTTAAAAAATTTCTTTAAATTTATTATGTTAATATAAAATTTATAGTCTATAAAAAATGTAGTTTAAAAAAAATAATCAAGCCTTTTCCTTGATGTGTGAGTCTGATCGCAATTATACACAACACAGATAAACTATCCACATAGCAAAGACACCGTCACTTATAACTAAATCAACTAATTTCTCACGCAACAGAACACTGTCAAAATATAGTTTATAATTTACCCGGTTTAATGTCACGGCGTGTCATCGTCGTTTATGATTGTTAAATCTATATTAAAAATTGAAGGGCTAGGTATGGAATCGGAAACGTCAACTTTTTTGCCGGGTGTACTAGTACAAAAGTACTAGTACGAAAGTACTTGTACTTTCGCGGCAACACTTTGAAACTTTACTCAGAGCAGGGTAAAACCCAGAATGAATGCGGCCCGTCCTTAATCCTTTGCCTTTGTGTGAGTGAGCCGACCTATGCGAAAAATATGTAATTGTAAATATGACTAGCCAAGTATAGTTTGTGAAATATGTATTGTGACCCTTTGCAGGGTTTGGCACTTGGCGAAGACAAAGCAACCCAGGTAAAGTTTAGAACCAGTGGCTAACATCTGTTGCTGTTGTAAACCAAAAATAGTACTGTGGCGGTAAATGTAAGCCGGAAACTAAGATGGAAATTGTTTTAAGATGTCTGGAAATTCAAAAATATTTGCTCAAATTTATACGCACAAATATATACTAATATTACGATAACTTTCTTGTCTAAATCATGGTAACTTTGGAAAGAAGTGCACTTAATTATTAGCTTTCAGAAAATTGTTATAGATATATAAAATTCACAAAATATTGGGTAGATAGTTCTCTTCACCATCTCCTATGGGCTGCATGACCTTGACGTGGTGGAGAGGCTTAATCCGGGCGTGGTGGACGGGTGAAGCGGAGCTGTACGTATGTGGCTCCCTATAAACGGGAAGTCCAGGCAATTGTGTGAGTGCATGAAGGCGGCTCAAAAAAAGGGGCCAGTCCTAGCACTTGAAGGGTTGTTATCTGCCCGTCTCTCGCCCTGCCCTTCCCTTGCGGGCGGCAACCAAGAAGCACCCCTCATCCAGTTTGGTGGTCTGGATGGGCACTTACACCCCCGATCGGAAGGTGATATGCGATCCGTGCCGATGTAGATTCGTGGCCCTCAGGGTAAGGAGGGTCTTTAACGGAGCCCCAGGGGCACCTGTTGCCACCCCTTAGTACTTAAGTCGCCTTCCCGCTGTAAACGGGGCTCTGCGGCGGCGGACCTTTATTTCCCTAGCTGCTCGTGGGAACACACATGGCAGAGATAGAAAAAATTAATTTAACTAGTCAGGTCCTATGGATGTGGCTTCGGCCCCCGTAGAGACAGATGGAAATCCAGTTGCGAAGGCAACAGGAAGAATGAGTGGGGCACAAAGGAGGAAAGCACTCTGGCTTTCCTACCATGAGGAAGCAAAGAAGGCGGAGGCGGAGGGCAGAGAACCACCGCCACCCCTTTTGAGGAAACACCGGTCCGGGCAGCGGAAGGGTTTGACGGAGGCTGGGGCTAGAACCCGCCCTGTCGTCCCGGAAGCCAGTGGATCAGGTAGGACCTTAGTACAACAAAAGAGAGAGAGGAAAAGGAAGGAAAGGAGTACTTCTAATCCTACTCCAGAGTCGGAGGTGAAGAGGTCTAGGCCTGCTGGGTCGGGAGGGCCGTCTTTATCGTCGATCTCCGCCAACCTACCGAGGGTTCTTGTGACCTTTGGGGATAGTGTAGGCGTGAGGATTGAGATGGCGGCGTTCTATCTCCTATCATAATTTGTAAAGATACTATGAAATAACTTGTGGTTAAATGGTATCTGACTACGTCACTGATAAAATAGTACTATGGCGACCACGAAAAAATTAGAACGTAAACAGACAGTTAGGTTTGCAGGTGTGGTGAAAAAAGGGTGAGCACGTGACCGAAAACAAAACAGTTTTCTCAGACCTCAATAGTGAGGTCAAACATCTGTGCTGGGATTCACCAGACATTTTCTGAGTAAGGTTTCAAAGTGTTGACGCGAACGTACTAGTACACTCCAGTAGAAAAGTATAACGTTTCTGAGACTCCGCACCTAGCCCATTTTATTTTGAATATACATACATGTTTTTTTGTTAATAGGCCCCTATAATGGTAATCATTAAAAAGTTGCATTTGCAAGGAAAATAACAAATTAAAAGGCAGATCAAAGATGATAAGAGACAGTAGCCGATACATGAACAAGAAGTATGTTTCCATAGGTCGATTGTTATTCGGAGTGCGATGTTTAAAGTTTCAAACGATTATTTTTAAATAACTGATAGGCGTACTAGTAGGAAACCTCCAAAACTCTAATGGACCACCCGTAGGTAATCGTCTATCATTTGACAAAAGATTAATCGAAATCGTTATATAATTTTGACTGTGTGAATTCAGGTTTTGATGAATAAATCTCAGTAAATAACCTTTTCTCTCAAAATGTAAAATACTCAAGTTATTATTATAAGCATGATTTGACTCTAAGATATGGTTTGCATAGTTTAATTATCCATCCCTACAGTAGAACTGTATACATGGCCATACATGAGTTTCTTAAAAGACCGTCAAGTCTGTCGAATATCCAGTACATCTAGTATATCTTAGGCTTATACAAGAACATCATGACAGCTTATAGACTTCTGGTTCCAGAGAGTTATCTGTTCTTTATTTATTCTTCTCTATATATTTACCTATAGTTTTAAAAGCAGTATTAGCTTCTGTTTGGCTAAAGAGAATAGTTAAATATCTAATTTTCAAATGGAACCGAAGTAATAAATACTGCTGATATGTCCACCATTTATTGTAGGTAGACAAACCTTGTTTAAAGCATAAGATTACAAAGGCAATATTTTCTTTGAAATATTGTCTAACAATGTGGAATTTTATTTATTGTTAACAGCAATTTGTTTTATATAATTTAGTTCATTTCAAAAAATTTAAATCAGAAAGTGGAAGTTATCAAAAATAATCTTCATGTAATTGGTAAAGTCATTTTTAATGTAAGTTATGTTTTTGTATTTTTAGTAATAGTTATGGTTTTCATATTTTTACGTATGACACAATTTTGATTACCATGTACTTAGGCCTGATAATGGAAGCAAATTATTTTCCGAAAGGTCATCATTATCATAATTTTTAAATGTTTTAAATGTTTTAAATGTTTATCGAAATATAATTTCAGATTTGTTTCTTAGGTGTTGGTGTTAGGTTATTGGTCTTAACTCACTGCACTTTTCAAAGATTATTGTTGTCGTTTTATGACAGAATTTCGACACTTGACAAACTGTCCGTCCCGCTATAGGTATACGAAATATTACATTTTATCCTTTAAAATTCTTTATTTACTTCTGTAATATTATTTATTTTATGAATTTATTGAATGAAAGCAAGTTGTTTGTATTGTTTCCGTCCATCCAGTAGGAGTCCCATGTGCATTCTTCTTTGGAATATCTCAGTGTCTTTCTACTTGCTCTTGCAAACTGGTTGAAAACATGATGACTTCACCGAGATAAACTAAACATGTTTAGTTCTGTATTTTGTGCAATAGATTGTTCATTACCCTTTGAAATGTAGGTGGGCTGTTGTTTGGTCCAAACTGCATTCTCAGAAACTAGTAATGTCCAGTTTATGTTGAAAAGGCTGTCTTATATATACTGTCCGGGTGCTTCTCCACCTGGTGAAAGCCTGAAGCAAGATCAGGTGTACTAAAATATTGGGATCTTCCTAATTTGTTCAAGATGTCGGTTATGTTTGGAAGCGGAAATTTATCTTGATAGTTTTCGCATTTAATCCTCTAAAGTCAATAACTAATCTCTAAGTTTTGGGTTATTTGAAGCATCTGCTTTTTTTTGAACGATCCATAAGGGGAATTCCAAGGTGAGAAAGAGGGTCGAATAATTATTTGGGCAAACATTTCTTGAATATGTTTATCTACTTCCTTTCGATAAATTTCTGGGTATCTATAGTCTTTTGGTATAAACAGGAGTTTCGTCAGTTGTCCTAATTACGTATTTAACTTGAATAATAAATGTCAAACAAATATTTTCTTGGTGGAATAAACCAGAATATTCAGAAATTAATTTTAATATTTCCAGTTTCTCTTCGTCATTCATATGACCTGTTCTAACGTTGTAAAGTTCAATTTATAATATCTGTGATTTAACATAATTATATTTGTAGCACTTACTTGATAACTGTTTAAATTATAAATTTTAAAATCACTTAGCGGTTCTATGTTCATTGGTTTGATCTCTAAACGTTTTATCTGCCGTTGTGTTATTGGCTACTGCTCAATAACTTACTCCATTTTCGACTTTTGCTATACATTATGGTATTTCTATTCCGTCTTGTATTTTATAGGGTAGTATACCTTCTCCGTTGTTCTTTTTGAGAATTTTTACCTTTTTGTTTGTTTAGTACGAGCTTTAATTAAACGGCATGTAGTTTTATTTTCAACAGCACTTGTATTATTATTATTTTTTTGTTTAGTTCTTCTGTGTTAAAATAATGTATAGGGACCTATTTGTCACAAAATAACAATTTACCGATTACAAAATCCAAATTAAATTTCAATTCTCTTATATTATCGAGTCCAAGTAAGAAGTCAACGTCTGTAGAAAAATCGAATAAATAACATTTTGCGATTTTCTTTTCTAAAATTTCAGCTAAAATTTTCTTTTGATACCCTATGGGCTGTACTTACTACGAATAGTTCTAGCTTCAGCACATTCTTGAAAATATTGAATCAAACCGAATTTTTAATAAATGATCTAGTGCTTCCTGTGTCAATCAAACTTTGTAGGTTAGTTCTTAGGTCGTAAACATAAGGTAAATCATTTTCTATTTCCATTATGGAAAATTTCTTTTTAATGTGGTAGGTCCTAAAAAAAGATGTGCGTTTTCATTTTCCTTCGAAAATCTGCATGTATTGTCTTCTTCGATAAAGTTAATTAAAGAATTGTATTCGCCTTGGGTTTCTTTGCAATCTTCCTCAAGTTACAAATATTTAACGTCTGTTCCGTCATCGATGTGTTTAACATTTGTTCTTCTATCCGATACATCGAATAACTCTCGTTTTCTTTATGAAAAGCCTTTCCCGTTATGTGATACAATTTATTTTCTGCGATCGGGTTTCCGGTTTAACAAGTTGACATATTCATTGGCGTGGGTTGATAATTTGGTCTAGGTTGATAATTTTGATTTGATTTAAGTGTCGTGTGGTTTTGTACATAGTTCTGTCTTACAAATAGATTAGCGTGTTTTTGAGGTAGTTGCTTAAATTGATTTGGGTTATTTTTTGGGATTTGTTTACAATAATACTGAAATGGTTGATTATTAGTCACAGATTTAGCATCTGTATTAGGCATACGTATTTCAGCTTACTACAATTTCTAACGCCTGTCTTTTTAATTTTGAAAGGACGAATGAAAGAGTAATTAATTTTGGAAATTTTCCGGATTTGTAACTACAAAGAATTTATTTACTATTTTATCACAAATTGTAATAAATCTACTGAGCATATCAGGCCCACTGCTATAATCTGGAACCATGTCCGAGTATTTTTGTTTTAATACGAGGGCGGTCATTGTAATTAATTATTTTATGTTAAATATAAAATATGTTTCCAAGTTTTTGGACGAGAAACACGTGTTTAAAAGTAAAAATGTTGTCCTTTTAAAAAATGTGATAAATTGTAATGAACTGGTTGCATGGGAAACTTTATTTATAAATAGAAATAAAAATAAAAATAAAATTGTTAATAATGAATTAGGACCAATTCAAAATTCAATATTATTGTAATTAATTTAATGTTAAATATTATCTTTTTACAATTATTTAAATATTGTTTTATTATTACGTTTTATTAATATTATAGGTCCATCAAAATTAAATATTTGTAGTTATCATATGTTGTTCAATGTAAATATATTAGTAGCCGTAGTTGTAAATTTGGCAAAGCCCAGATCCGGTTACGGACCAAATATAGGTTATGTTCAGTTTTTTCAATTAAGTTTCAATTGTGTAGCATCACTGAAGATGATGACATATTGTCTTTGAAACGTGTCTGATTTATAAAGTTTTTATAATTGTGAGTCGTAGCCTATTTATTATTTTGTTTATTCTACACTCTGCATAGTAGTTTTGTCAAAATCTTACAAGAGAATGATTTCGTACAATTTTACATAGTTGGCCTAGGCATTATATAGGTCTATAATGTCTAGGTAGTATATACATAACCAAGAGTTTATCAGGTAAAATATATCACAAATTAACTTTACACTAAACACTATGTAATTACATAGGAAAATTGAATGTTACTACAATCTTTTAACTAATAATGCAAACGAAATATACCTTTTTAAATTTTAAGGTAATTGGCTGGTATCAATTTCAGTAATGTTTAGGAACCGACAACTTATTAAAGGAAATTTACTACTTATTACAACAGGAAAGAGCATTGTGACGCTTTGAATACACTTTCTGTTGTTTTTTTTACACATGAACACTTTTTAGTTTGACACTTTTAAGTTGTAGGTGCATCTAACGAAACATTGGTCGCTCCCTGAAGATTGGGCTTTAGCTGCACTTCAAAGTTGGGTTTTTTGGTCTGGAATTTCTTATATTTTAATAGGTCTTCTTGCATACTGTAAACTTCGATATTGAATACAGTTGTTTTAAAACTCCGTTCACAGTTCCAAGTTTGTAGAAACCATCTTCTGTCACTTAAATAACTACTGCCAGTATATTTTTAAGGTATCTTTTTCCTTTATCAACATCAGGGATAGTTATATGACGAGTTTCTCCTTTACCTACAGGTAAAGTCATGCCTTAGTCATGGCGGACATTGTATAAAATGTCCAGGCAAAGTATGAAATACAATTTGTTTAATACTTTGCCTGTCAAGTTTGGGCAAGGCATAGAATGACTAGGAATTCTATGGAGCGACTGACCGAATACATTGCCTGTAACATATACAAAATAAAAATAGCATATTATTCCTCCGACACTGAATTTGGTAAAATTTCTTGAAAATGACTATTGATATTAACAATGGTAAAAATGTAAACCCTCATTAAAAATCACTATCTTTAGCTATAGAAAAATAAAATATAACTTTTAACAATACAAAATAAAAAGCAATAACATAAAACATAAACTGCCAAAATGCTTTAAGCTGGCGAAAAGAACAATTTAAAATGTGTGACCCTTTTATATTTAACATTATTACCAACTAATAGAAAACATATGATTGCATTTTTCAAATACAAAAATAATAAGCAAGGATGAAATAAGGGCAATGTAAGCAATGATAAACAAACTTTTCACTTTAAATCGGGCCATATACATTTTAATATACATTTTCTGGTCTTGGGACTGATGAAAACGTTCAAGAGTGGAAGGACTTCTAAATTTGTCAAGCTGTGCGCCGTCGTTTAAAGCCTGATTCGTTAAGACCTATTTTAAAGAAACCCATTTATAAGTTCTGAAAAGTACTCATTCAGGCTTTCGTTGTTGACAGTGGTATGGCTATAAAATACCTTTAAATACTATAACGTTGATTACCCTTTCTATTTCTATTTATTTCAAATTTGTTGTAAGAGTTTCGTATTTTGAAATAAACAATGAAGAAATCCTAGATTTACTTTCTAACGATTCCTCAAAGTTTGAGGTCAAATATTTATCTACATATATAGTTAATAACGCTGATGACATGGATGGGATAGTGTGCCTAGGAAATAAAAATAGTAAGTTTATAAAGTTAATTTATTCTTTTAATGTTTTTATAACTTCTTCAAATATTAGTTATTTTTTAGTTTCATCTTAGTTCTGTCAACAGAATATAAAATATTCCTTGCACCCGTTATTACGATCTTGACCTTGAATTGAGCACAATACACAAGAACAAACTAGGCATATTCGTCGTCACCTTTTATAAATCGCACAAAACTGGATTGGATTTCCTGCTTAATGTCATGTTTTTTGTAACTTGGATCAGTAATGTTTAGTTTATTGTTAGAAGTGTGTTGTAAATGTTCATGTACAAAATTTTATTTGAGGGCTTTTAATAACATCTGTAATAAATACTGCTACCTTAAATTAGGATCTTCAATATATTTAAGCCTTATATAAATCAAAACTAAAAATCACTTAACCAATAAAAAACAAAATTAAATTATAAATAAATGTTAAATAACAGATGACAAACTAAACGTAATCATAAAACACCTAAATATAGGTTTTTAGTAGTGGTGAAACAATTTTAAAAAATTAATTATTTTTAATAATACAGGAATTGTATTAAATAACATCTGTCTGCAAAAATAAGAAATTTAAAAAGGTTTTACTCTAAAGTTCATGGTAAAAGTCTGTTATCAAGTTTAACATTTAAATAAAAGCCTAAAATAAAATCTTATACAAAGTGTTAAATGCTTTATTTTAAACAATGATATTTGTATCCCTGGAAACAAAAAATATTTCATAAAGAGAAAAAGTTCAAATTAGTTATAAACACCTTAAAACAAAAACAATAATTTGTTATTATAATTTAAATAATAAAAATTTTGTTATATTAATTAAAAATAAGAAAAACAAAAAAAAATATAAAATAAAAAATTTAAAAAAATGGGAATCTGGAGCTTCCTCCGGAAAGGTAAGCTACACTTCTTTCATATTCTGATTATTAGTTTTGCTTTACTGTTAATAAGTGTATACCTGTGTGTGTGTGTGTGTGTGTGTGTGTGTGTGTGTGTGTGTGTGTGTGCGTGCGTGTGCGGGTGTGTGTGTGGGTGCGTACGTGTGCGGGCGTGTGTGGTTGTGTGTGTGTGTGTGTGTGTGTGTGTGTGTGTGTGTGTGTGTGTGTGTGTGTATACTTACATATGTATAGGAATTTCTGTGATTTTATACTATGTTTATATTTAATTGTAAACGTTTACACATCCTAACATCGAACATGGAAATAGGATGATTACATAATCCCGTTTAGTTACATTATAACGTTCTATGAGATCTATTCCTCTAGTTACTTTGCCGGCCTAATTCCCAGAGCACTCCGATCGTTTAGCCTTTCTGAAGCCAGCGATACATGTGGGAGCATCACAAATGTGAAACTCTGTCTCCTCATTGCCTTTCCCTCTATATTTCAAAACCAATCAAGTAAATACATGTCGCATTAAGATCGCACACATTACATATCCGGAAATCAAGTATTTAAACCCGTGCTCACTGAACTGGTCGATGTCTTCCCTCTAATAGACTAAACCTAAGCGCGAGAGGAGAGATTAAGTGTTATCTACATCTAAAACTCATAGTGCCAGAAGTTTACTGCCTGCCTGAGACTCTTTTGATAGAACATACTGGAAGAAAAGAAAATGTGTGTAAAGCTCAGATCATAAAGGATATTGCCAGTGGTTTACCGACATAGTAGGCCATATAGTACTTACCGCATGAACTATACGATTGCCTGCTTGATATTTTATTTGATAGAACATACCTAGAAGAGAAGAAAATGTGTGTAAAGCTCAGATCATTAAGGATTTTGCCAGTGGTTTACTGACATAGTAGGCCATATAATACTTCCCTTTTAAACTATTCGAGGGCCTGCCTGATACTCTGAAAGAACACACCTAGAAGAAAATAAAATTGTGAGTAAGGTCAGATCATAAAGGCTTTTGGCAGTGGTTTACCGAGATAGTAGGCCATAAAGTGGTTCCCTTATTCGAGGGCCTGCCTGATACTCTATTTCATAGAACATACCTACAAGAAAAGAAAATGTGTGTAAAGGTCAAATCATAAAGGCTTTTGCCAGTGGTTTACCGACATAGTAGGCCATATAGTACTTCCCATATGAACTATTCGAGGGCCTGCCTGATACTCCATTTGATAGAACATACCTAGAAAAGAAGAAAATGTTTGTAAAGGTCAAATCATAAAGCATTTTGCCAGTGGTTTACCGAGATAGTAGGCCATAAAGTACTTCCCTTATGAAATATTCGAGGACCTGCCTGATACTCTATTTGATAGAACATACCTATAAGAGAAGAAAATGTGTGTAAGGCTTAGATCATAAAGGCTTTTGCCAGTGGTTTACAGAAATAGTAGGTCATAGAGTACTTCCCTTATGAACCATTCGAGGGCCTGCCTGATACTCTATTTGATAGAACTTACCTAGAAGAGAAGACAATTTGTCTAAAGGTCAAATCATAAAGGCTTTTGCGAGTGGCCTACCGATATAGAAGCCCTATAGTACTTCCCTTATAACTTTTCGATTGCTTGCCTGAGGCAAGAGTATGTTTTTGATAGAACATACCTTAAAGAGAAGAAAATGTGTGTAAAGCTCATATCATAAAGACTTTTGCCAGTGATTTACCGACATAGTAGGCCATAGAGTATTTCCCATATGAATTGTTCGATTGCTTGCATGATACTCTATTTGATAGAACATAACTTAAAGAGAAGAAAACGTATGTAAAGCTCATATCATAAAGACTTTTGCCAATGGTTTACCAACATGTTATGCCATAGTATACTTTCCATAACTGTTGGATTGCTTACCTTATGCTGTATTTGATAGATCATACATAGAAGAGAAGAAAATGTGTGTAAAGCTCAGATCATAAAGGATATTGCCAGTGATTTACCGACATAGTAGGCCATATAGTACTTACCGCGTGAACTATACGATTGCCTGCTTGATATTTTATTTGATAGAACATACCTAGAAGAGAAGAAAATGTGTGTAATGCTCAGATCATAAAGGATATTGCCAGTAGTTTACCGACATAGTAGGCCATATAGTACTTACCGTATGAACTTTACGATTGCCTGCTTGATATTTTATTAGATAGATCATACATAGAAGAGACGAAAGTGTGTGTAAAGCTCAGATCATAAATGCTTTTGCCAGTGGTTTACTGACTTAGTAGGCCATAGAGTACTTCCTATATGAACTATACGATGGCCTGCATGAGACTCTATTTGATAGAGCATACCTGGAACAGAAGAATATGTGTGTAAAGATTCGAGCAAAAGGTCTTTTGCCAGTGGTTTACAGACATAGTAGGCCATATAGTACTTCCCATACGAACTATTCGATGGCCTGCCTGAGACTCTATTTGATAGAGCATACCTGGAACAGAAGAATATGTGTGTAAAGATTCGAGCAAAAGGTCTTTTGCCAGTGGTTTACCGACATAGTAGGCCATATAGTACTTCCCATACGAACTATTCGATGGCCTGCCTGAGACTCTATTTGATAGAGCATACCTGGAACAGAAGAATATGTGTGTATAAGATTCGAGCAAAAGGTCTTTTGCCAGTGGTTTACCGACATAGTAGGCCATATAGTACTTCCCATACGAACTATTCGATGGCCTGCCTGAGATTCTATTTGATAGAGCATACCTGGAATAGAAGAATATGTGTTTAAAGACTCGAGCATAAGATCTTTTGCCAGTGGTTTACCCACATAGTAGGCCATATAGAACTTCCCATACGAACTATTCGATGGCCTGCCTGAGACTCTATTTGATAGAGCACACCTGCAACAGAAGAATATGTGTGTAAAGATTCGAGCATAAGATCTTTTTCCAGTGGTTTACCCACATAGTAGGCCATATAGAACTTCCCATACGAACTATTCGATGGCCTGCCTGAGACTCTATTTGATAGAGCATACCTGGAACAGAAGAATATGTGTGTAAAGATTCGAGCATAAGATCTTTTTCCAGTGGTTTACCCACATAGTAGGCCATACAGAACTTCCCATACGAACTATTCGATGGCCTGCCTGAGACTCTATTTGATAGAGCATACCTGGGACAGAAGAATATGTGTGTAAAGATTCGAGCATAAGATCTTTTTCCAGTGGTTTACCCACATAATAGGCCATATAGAACTTCCCATACGAACTATTCGATGGCCTGCCTGAGACTCTATTTGATAGAGCATACCTGGAACAGAAGAATATGTGTGTAAAGATTCGAGCATAAGATCTTTTGCCAGTGGTTTACCCACATAGTAGGCCATATAGAACTTCCCATACGAACTATTCGATGGCCTGCCTGAGACTCTATTTGATAGAGCATACCTGGAACAGAAGAATATGTGTGTAAAGATTCGAGCATAAGATCTTTTTCCAGTGGTTTACCGACATAGTAGACCATATATTTATTTTCGTATGAAATCTTCAATGGCTTACCTGATACTGTATTTCTTTGAATCTACTTAGAACAGAAGAAAGTTTTACTGTTGTAGAGTACTTTCTGATAATAATTAGGCTTTAGGGCTGTCAACAGGGAACCATCTTACTAATACATGTTATAAGGAGAAGCTCCAATGTCACCCCCCCCCCCCCATTTCCTTAAGTGCAGCCGCCAATGTAAATTGCTTATACAATGTACACAAAACGAGATTTTTAATCTAGTTTAAATGGGGCTATTAATTTGCAGGTCTTTTGTAAGGCCTTTTAAAGGAAATTTTTTAAAAAAATCTGTTGTATCTAAATGGAATATATTGGGAGATAGTAAAAACAATATCTTTTTTTGTTGCAGTGTTTTGCTGTGGATGTTCCAGCTCCTACACAGACGAGTTAGAGGGTAATTGTTTTATATTAGTTCATTTAACCTTCTACACTAAAATACTTCATAACACTTGCAACCAATGTTACTTTAACTTTGACCGTTTTTTTCTAATCTATTGTTTTGTGTGTTATAGAACATGAAAACCGTTTAGTACCATACACAAAGAATTATAACATAAATATATACACTAAAGATGGTAAGTATTTTTTGAAATAAAGTAAGCCCTTTTATTAATAAATACTTAATTACTAATCTTATATATTTAATTTATT
The DNA here is from genome assembly GCA_036971475.1 of Prosapia bicincta. NCBI lineage: Eukaryota > Metazoa > Arthropoda > Insecta > Hemiptera > Cercopidae > Prosapia > Prosapia bicincta. The sequence goes on from JBAIZL010000425.1 coordinate 1,776,106, forward strand.
TTCTAATTTATTGGTTTCATTGTTATAGAGCCAGATTACACGTTAGATATACGAGGCACAGCAACACTTACCTACGAGGGTAAGTCTTTTTGAAAATATAGTGACCCCATTTATTCTTAAATAATTATATACTAATTCTTGATTATATTTGTGGACCCTAGAATACAAGGGGTCTAGGTGGACATTGTCTCATTTTCACTAAGTCAATGTCATAATTTGAAAAAATATTATTCCAAGGCAATTAAGATAATAACATGATTTTATTATTTCTCAATATTGTTGAGTTCTCTAACTTTCAATATATGTTACAAATTTTTTTATTCTCATAATATTAATTTTTTTTTTAAAAACACGTTTTCTCTGAGACCCCTTGAATTTGAAGAAGACTTCCCTTAGACCCGTTGACTTCTGAGAAGGAATTAAAACAAAACAACTGCAGTAGCTTAATGAAGTTTATTTTACTTATAAAAATGTTCACCTTATTTTATTTTAACATTGTAGTAGTGTACATGGAATCTCATTGTATGGAACATAATCTAACCATCAAAGTCTGCACCATAAACATTGTCTACTGTAGATTCAATACCAACTTCAACTACTCCTGTTGTTGCTTCTGTCGTATTATCGTACAGCTCCATGTAAAATTGATGGTGGATTGGGTTAACAATTTGGAGATGTTTCATTAGATTTTCATTTATTTTTTCTTAAGTGTAGTATTTTATATGAAATGGCTGAAGAACTGGAAGTTGAGCAGGAAGCCCAACCTGATCTGTGTGCAATCATTGATAAATCTTAGAAGGACTCTATACTTTCTGATGTCTTGTAAAAAAAGGTGGTTGGGGATGACTTTTTAAAATGAAGTACTTGCATACCTCGTATTCTTTTTACTGTTTTGGGGGGAAAGTGTTTAATTGCTGGATTTAATGAAGTCATTATCTTCCATCGTTGTTACTATGAACTTTCGTCTTGAAGCTGCAACCAAGGCTACCCAGTCTTTTGGGACATACATGTCTCTTTGTTTTTTTTGTGTTTTTAAACTCTATAAGACCAAAATCTTAGTCGCATTCATTGTATGAATGTTCTGACACCAGAGTCACGATAGAACTGAGTCACGGTTTCAATTTTAGTATTTTGAACTATGTAAAGCCAAAACTTTGCAATCAAGGGGCTTTTATTCTGCCCCCCATACAATAGGGAGGCAGACTAGTGATGTATTTTAGAACGCTGGAGGCTATCTCCTGTCAGCGCCTACCAGTTTGCCCCTCAAATCATATGTTCATATACCCCGTTTTGGATTGTAAGTCATGAATATCCAGGTTGTAAGTCCACAACTGCCGCATGTAGTAAGCCTTAGAATTTATTACACTTACGGTAGGCATCATCTTTAAAGATCGAAACAAATGCATGTTTTGTCTTTGTCATTTTCTTAGGTGTATTTCGTTTTTCATTTTTAACTGCTTCTGCTTTTCGCAAATGTAATTCCTTTTCTGTTTCTGCTTATTTTCTCTACTCATTTGTATCATGCGCTATCTTAACTCGTAATCTGTCACAGGTCAGTCTAAAACCTGTGAAAATGTTCAATGCCTAATCCTTCTGGGGAAAGTACAGAGATTGCCGACAGTTTGTCATACGACTCTGGATCATTAGGAATGGTTTCTTCAATACCTAATCCTCCTGGGGAAAGTACAGACATTGGCGACCGTTTGTCTATACGACTCTGGTGAGTAGCAAAAAGGTAATACTAAAACCTCAAGTGAAATTTACAATTTTATTTGACATTGCTAAATGAAATTTTATTTGAAAAGCTACTGGATTTAACATAAGCTAATAGCACTAATAAAATATCTAAAATAATAGGCCTATCAACAAAATTTAACCTCTTTATATTATCTATGCCTAAACCTTTTTCTTATTCACATCTACCCTCTTTATTTGGAGACGACTCTGACGCTGACAAGGATTACAACACTAGTGAATTCAATGAAAAAAGCAACGGAACATTGTCATGTAGTTAGACACATATAATCACCCAATCTAATATGGCAAATTTATGTATCAATATAGAGGCCTTGTAACAAAATATGGTATTTTGATTGACTTAGAACTAAAAAGTAAGTTTAACTTTTAGAGAGTGATAACTTGGATAAATAGAAGAACTTCCTGTCAGTGTCATTCCTCCAGATCCTCGGGCAAGGAAAAAGAGTTCACAAGTGGATACAAGTTCAAAGGAACACAGGTCAGTCTTGCGTTGATAGAAAAATAAAATTCATAGGAAAAAAGAAATACAACCTTACAACAACTACAGCTATACTAGCAATTTCTCTTAGGCATTTTTCCTGGTCACAACCCTTGGGCGTTGGGAGTGCTGAAAAGACCGGAGCTTGACACTCTGGTCCGGGATGCTGCTGTAAGCTTGCTCTGCCGAAGACGTATGCGCGGTTACTAGTCATCTAGCCAATCCGGCCCTTCGTCAGGGATTGTCCACGGTGCACAGGTGTCGGAGCCTGAGCACAGTGTTTCGAGTACTCGGCTGATGCCCATCTAGGAGAGAACTATAAGTCCTAGTCCTAGAGTACTGGAGGTTGGAAATGATCTTTACGTGTACCCGTTCTCATAGTGCTCGCCCGTAACGCCTGACATGAGTGTTAATTTAGAAACAATTAATGGAAACCAACAAAGACCAAACAAGTTAAAAGGAAAGAAGTGCCGTGCGGGTTCTACGAACGTGCACTTATGGGTAGATGGGGATACAAAAGACCTAAAGTTTCAGGCCAACAAATAGCTAAGGATATCAACGAAAGCCAGATGAATCCGTTTCACTAAACCAAAATGTCCACACCGAAATAATCCGTGATTCAGTGGAACATCAACTGTGTGAGAAGCCCCATTAAATACCTCAAAGTAATTGTGAGATGTGTCTCCTACGTACATCTGTATTGAATAGACACATCTCCATTAATTGCGCAATTTCCAAACAAGGGAGTATTCAGTTTACAGATTAGATTCGTTACAGAAAATCGCGCTAGAAGTGGCGTAGCCATTTTAGGCCGTAGCTGTGTCGATGCAGTCTGTGAACTTAATAACTTCCTTACAAGCAGTAACCATTCAAACAGCTGTTCCGTACAACCTCATTCTGTTGTATATTTTCCGGTCAGCCGGCGTCTTGTTTGTTACCTAGAAACAAACAGAGATCTACCTAATGATCAATGTGGTTCCAGACAAGGACGTTCATCAATTAACCAATTGATTTTGTTGGAATCAGTCATACAGAATGCCTTTCTCTAGCGACAAAACACTCGTCGCCTGTTTTATTCAACCTTGAGAAGGTATATGATATCCATAAATAAGTGGAAATTTGAGCCTTCAATTAGCCATTAATAAATTGCAAGAATGGACCGAATCAACATGCATCAAGTTTTCGGCACTTAGTAGTCGCTGGAAACACTAGAAGTCTTTGTTTTATCTTGATGGTATGCGGTTGAAGGAATCCCATCCGGCATTGAAAACAGTTTTCAATAACCTCCTTCAGGATCGTAACGATAAGAATCAATGTTCGACTGCTCCCTTTAGCATAAGAACTTTGCGCATTTTTAAGAACTTGAATTTTTAACCACCACCTGTACTAGAACGAACATTTTGCTACATCCTTCCATGAACAATAAAAATACCAAATCGTTGCAGATTCATCGAAATCACTAACAGACTGTGACTATTTTTACAGCTGGTTCAAAACTGGACAATGGGATATGATGTGAATCTCATATGGAAGAACAAACCTACTCCTACGGATTGCCTTTAGCCTGTAACGTTTTTACTGCAGAGCTGTATGACATTTTTCAAGCTTTAAGATCTATTCCGTTTGCAACATCTAATTATCTCATGTGTTCAGATTCCAAAAGTGCTCTCCGGCAATAGCACTGAATACAGGAAATGTACACTACGAACCTTTTTGTTGGAGACATCCTATGCTCAATACACAGGCTCCAATTACGTCGAGCTGTCATTTCTCTGTGTGCCTGGTCACTATGGAATAATCGGAAACACTAAAGCAGTTGACGGAGAAAAATTAGCTACAAGTATGGTGTCATCAACACAACGTATCATGGCATCAGATTTTGTATGCAATGTTAAAAATACACTATTTCTTGCTTTGAATGACGAATGGCAAATGTAAATGGAAACAAGCTGAGAGAAATCACGAATAGTGTTCGACCATGTAGGATATCTGTTCGTTCGAATTGTAGGGAGGAAGTCTAACTTAATTATGTAATTTTATTTGTTTAGTTTAAGTTAATTGAAGTAAGATTTAAATGTATTTTACGTTGTCTAGTTTTAGTTAATTAAATTCTATTTTTTGAATAAAAATAAAATATCAGTTAGGTGATAGTAACCATGTTGGGTTTTCGCTTGGAATACGTATATAAATAAATAAATAAGTATATATATATATATATATATATATATATATATATATATATATATATATATATAATATCCATATTGAACAAAGGCAATGCATTTTTTATTCATATGGAAACTTACAAGCTGGGAGTTGCAAACACCAATTATAATCGGAGCTATTGTGTTAGAGCCTGTCAAAACAAGCAAAGAAACAGCGTTCAATACAAACAAGTGTTTTGTGTGTATTTAATTTGGGTGGATACAGAGTTTGTAAACTGTTTTGTCTTAAAACATTAGATGAGTCAAATAAACAAGTGAGAAATGTTATTGTTAAAAAAACAACCAACAACAACTGGAGTGCATTTATGAGTTCAAAGGGGTAGGAAAGAGCCTCCTAACAAAATTCCAAACGAAAGAATTGAAACAATAAGGGAACATATAGGAAACATTCCCCTTTATCAAAGTCATTACAGTCGGGTAATAAACTCCAAACATGAGATATCTCAACTCTAATCTAAGCTTATCAAAAATGTATGATTTGTACACAAAGTTTTGCCAAGAAATAAAGAACATTGAGCCAGAGAAGGACAGTTTTAACAGAAACATTTTCGACACTGGATTTAAACTAAGTTTTCACAGGTTTTAGACTGACCTGTGACAGATTACGAGTTAAGATAGCGCATGATACAAATGAGTAGAGAAAATAAGCAGAAACAGAAAAGGAATTACATTTGCGAAAAGCAGAAGCAGTTAAAAATGAAAAACGAAATACACCTAAGAAAATGACAAAGACAAAACATGCATTTGTTTCGATCTTTAAAGATGATGCCTACCGTAAGTGTAATAAATTCTAAGGCTTACTACATGCGGCAGTTGTGGACTTACAACCTGGATATTCATGACTTACAATCCAAAACGGGGTATATGAACATATGATTTGAGGGGCAAACTGGTAGGCGCTGACAGGAGATAGCCTCCAGCGTTCTAAAATACATCACTAGTCTGCCTCCCTATTGTATGGGGGGCAGAATAAAAGCCCCTTGATTGCAAAGTTTTGGCTTTACATAGTTCAAAATACTAAAATTGAAACCGTGACTCAGTTCTATCGTGACTCTGGTGTCAGAACATTCATACAATGAATGCGACTAAGATTTTGGTCTTATAGAGTTTAAAAACACAAAAAAAACAAAGAGACATGTATGTCCCAAAAGACTGGGTAGCCTTGGTTGCAGCTTCAAGACGAAAGTTCATAGTAACAACGATGGAAGATAATGACTTCATTAAATCCAGCAATTAAACACTTTCCCCCCAAAACAGTAAAAAGAATACGAGGTATGCAAGTACTTCATTTTAAAAAGTCATCCCCAACCACCTTTTTTTACAAGACATCAGAAAGTATAGAGTCCTTCTAAGATTTATCAATGATTGCACACAGATCAGGTTGGGCTTCCTGCTCAACTTCCAGTTCTTCAGCCATTTCATATAAAATACTACACTTAAGAAAAAATAAATGAAAATCTAATGAAACATCTCCAAATTGTTAACCCAATCCACCATCAATTTTACATGGAGCTGTACGATAATACGACAGAAGCAACAACAGGAGTAGTTGAAGTTGGTATTGAATCTACAGTAGACAATGTTTATGGTGCAGACTTTGATGGTTAGATTATGTTCCATACAATGAGATTCCATGTACACTACTACAATGTTAAGATAAAATAAGGTGAACATTTTTATAAGTAAAATAAACTTCATTAAGCTACTGCAGTTGTTTTGTTTTAATTCCTTCTCAGAAGTCAACGGGTCTAAGGGAAGTCTTCTTCAAATTCAAGGGGTCTCAGAGAAAACGTGTTTTTAAAAAAAATTAATATTATGAGAATAAAAAAATTTGTAACATATATTGAAAGTTAGAGAACTCAACAATATTGAGAAATAATAAAATCATGTTATTATCTTAATTGCCTTGGAATAATATTTTTTCAAATTATGACATTGACTTAGTGAAAATGAGACAATGTCCACCTAGACCCCTTGTATTCTAGGGTCCACAAATATAATCAAGAATTAGTATATAATTATTTAAGAATAAATGGGGTCACTATATTTTCAAAAAGACTTACCCTCGTAGGTAAGTGTTGCTGTGCCTCGTATATCTAACGTGTAATCTGGCTCTATAACAATGAAACCAATAAATTAGAAAATAAATTAAATATATAAGATTAGTAATTAAGTATTTATTAATAAAAGGGCTTACTTTATTTCAAAAAATACTTACCATCTTTAGTGTATATATTTATGTTATAATTCTTTGTGTATGGTACTAAACGGTTTTCATGTTCTATAACACACAAAACAATAGATTAGAAAAAAACGGTCAAAGTTAAAGTAACATTGGTTGTAAGTGTTATGAAGTATTTTAGTGTAGAAGGTTAAATGAACTAATATAAAACAATTACCCTCTAACTCGTCTGTGTAGGAGCTGGAACATCCACAGCAAAACACTGCAACAAAAAAAGATATTGTTTTTACTATCTCCCAATTTATTCCATTTAGATACAACAGATTTTTTTAAAAAATTTCCTTTAAAAGGCCTTACAAAAGACCTGCAAATTAATAGCCCCATTTAAACTAGATTAAAAATCTCGTTTTGTGTACATTGTATAAGCAATTTACATTGGCGGCTGCACTTGAGGAAATGGGGGGGGGGTGACATTGGAGCTTCTCCTTATAACATGTATTAGTAAGATGGTTCCCTGTTGACAGCCCTAAAGCCTAATTATTATCAGAAAGTACTCTACAACAGTAAAACTTTCTTCTGTTCTAAGTAGATTCAAAGAAATACAGTATCAGGTAAGCCATTGAAGATTTCATACGAAAATAATTATATGGTCTACTATGTCGGTAAACCACTGGAAAAAGATCTTATGCTCGAATCTTTACACACATATTCTTCTGTTCCAGGTATGCTCTATCAAATAGAGTCTCAGGCAGGCCATCGAATAGTTCGTATGGGAAGTTCTATATGGCCTACTATGTGGGTAAACCACTGGCAAAAGATCTTATGCTCGAATCTTTACACACATATTCTTCTGTTCCAGGTATGCTCTATCAAATAGAGTCTCAGGCAGGCCATCGAATAGTTCGTATGGGAAGTTCTATATGGCCTATTATGTGGGTAAACCACTGGAAAAAGATCTTATGCTCGAATCTTTACACACATATTCTTCTGTCCCAGGTATGCTCTATCAAATAGAGTCTCAGGCAGGCCATCGAATAGTTCGTATGGGAAGTTCTATATGGCCTACTATGTGGGTAAACCACTGGAAAAAGATCTTATGCTCGAATCTTTACACACATATTCTTCTGTTCCAGGTATGCTCTATCAAATAGAGTCTCAGGCAGGCCATCGAATAGTTCGTATGGGAAGTTCTATATGGCCTACTATGTGGGTAAACCACTGGAAAAAGATCTTATGCTCGAATCTTTACACACATATTCTTCTGTTCCAGGTATGCTCTATCAAATAGAGTCTCAGGCAGGCCATCGAATAGTTCGTATGGGAAGTTCTATATGGCCTACTATGTGGGTAAACCACTGGCAAAAGATCTTATGCTCGAATCTTTAAACACATATTCTTCTGTTCCAGGTATGCTCTATCAAATAGAGTCTCAGGCAGGCCATCGAATAGTTCGTATGGGAAGTACTATATGGCCTACTATGTCGGTAAACCACTGGCAAAAGACCTTTTGCTCGAATCTTATACACACATATTCTTCTGTTCCAGGTATGCTCTATCAAATAGAGTCTCAGGCAGGCCATCGAATAGTTCGTATGGGAAGTACTATATGGCCTACTATGTCGGTAAACCACTGGCAAAAGACCTTTTGCTCGAATCTTTACACACATATTCTTCTGTTCCAGGTATGCCCTATCAAATAGAGTCTCAGGCAGGCCATCGAATAGTTCGTATGGGAAGTACTATATGGCCTACTATGTCTGTAAACCACTGGCAAAAGACCTTTTGCTCGAATCTTTACACACATATTCTTCTGTTCCAGGTATGCTCTATCAAATAGAGTCTCATGCAGGCCATCGTATAGTTCATATGGGAAGTACTCTATGGCCTACTAATTCAGTAAACCACTGGCAAAAGCATTTATGATCTGAGCTTTACACACACTTTCGTCTCTTCTATGTATGATCTATCTAATAAAATATCAAGCAGGCAATCGTAAAGTTCATACGGTAAGTACTATATGGCCTACTATGTCGGTAAACTACTGGCAATATCCTTTATGATCTGAGCATTACACACATTTTCTTCTCTTCTAGGTATGTTCTATCAAATAAAATATCAAGCAGGCAATCGTATAGTTCACGCGGTAAGTACTATATGGCCTACTATGTCGGTAAATCACTGGCAATATCCTTTATGATCTGAGCTTTACACACATTTTCTTCTCTTCTATGTATGATCTATCAAATACAGCACAAGGTAAGCAATCCAACAGTTATGAAAAGTATACTATGGCATAACATGTTGGTAAACCATTGGCAAAAGTCTTTATGATATGAGCTTTACATACGTTTTCTTCTCTTTAAGTTATGTTCTATCAAATAGAGTATCATGCAAGTAATCGAACAATTCATATGGGAAATACTCTATGGCCTACTATGTCGGTAAATCACTGGCAAAAGTGTTTATGATATGAGCTTTACACACATTTTCTTCTCTTTAAGGTATGTTCTATCAAAAACATTCGCTTGCCTCAGGCAAGCAATCGAAAAGTTATAAGGGAAGTACTATAGGGCTTCTATATCGGTAGGCCACTCGCAAAAGCCTTTATGATTTGACCTTTAGACAAATTGTCTTCTCTTCTAGGTAAGTTCTATCAAATAGAGTATCAGGCAGGCCCTCGAATGGTTCATATGGGAAGTACTCTATGACCTACTATTTCTGTAAACCACTGGCAAAAGCCTTTATGATCTAAGCCTTACACACATTTTCTTCTCTTATAGGTATGTTCTATCAAATAGAGTATCAGGCAGGTCCTCGAATATTTCATAAGGGAAGTACTTTATGGCCTACTATCTCGGTAAACCACTGGCAAAATGCTTTATGATTTGACCTTTACAAACATTTTCTTCTTTTCTAGGTATGTTCTATCAAATGGAGTATCAGGCAGGCCCTCGAATAGTTCATATGGGAAGTACTATATGGCCTACTATGTGGGTAAACCACTGGCAAAAGATCTTATGCTCGAATCTTTACACACATATTCTTCTGTTCCAGGTATGCTCTATCAAATAGAGTCTCAGGCAGGCCATCGAATAGTTCGTATGGGAAGTTCTATATGGCCTATTATGTGGGTAAACCACTGGAAAAAGATCTTATGCTCGAATCTTTACACACATATTCTTCTGTCCCAGGTATGCTCTATCAAATAGAGTCTCAGGCAGGCCATCGAATAGTTCGTATGGGAAGTTCTATATGGCCTACTATGTGGGTAAACCACTGGAAAAAGATCTTATGCTCGAATCTTTACACACATATTCTTCTGTTCCAGGTATGCTCTATCAAATAGAGTCTCAGGCAGGCCATCGAATAGTTCGTATGGGAAGTTCTATATGGCCTACTATGTGGGTAAACCACTGGAAAAAGATCTTATGCTCGAATCTTTACACACATATTCTTCTGTTCCAGGTATGCTCTATCAAATAGAGTCTCAGGCAGGCCATCGAATAGTTCGTATGGGAAGTTCTATATGGCCTACTATGTGGGTAAACCACTGGCAAAAGATCTTATGCTCGAATCTTTAAACACATATTCTTCTATTCCAGGTATGCTCTATCAAATAGAATCTCAGGCAGGCCATCGAATAGTTCGTATGGGAAGTACTATATGGCCTACTATGTCGGTAAACCACTGGCAAAAGACCTTTTGCTCGAATCTTATACACACATATTCTTCTGTTCCAGGTATGCTCTATCAAATAGAGTCTCAGGCAGGCCATCGAATAGTTCATATGGGAAGTACTATATGGCCTACTATGTCGGTAAACCACTGGCAAAAGACCTTTTGCTCGAATCTTTACACACATATTCTTCTGTTCCAGGTATGCCCTATCAAATAGAGTCTCAGGCAGGCCATCGAATAGTTCGTATGGGAAGTACTATATGGCCTACTATGTCTGTAAACCACTGGCAAAAGACCTTTTGCTCGAATCTTTACACACATATTCTTCTGTTCCAGGTATGCTCTATCAAATAGAGTCTCATGCGGGCCATCGTATAGTTCATATGGGAAGTACTCTATGGCCTACTAAGTCAGTAAACCACTGGCAAAAGCATTTATGATCTGAGCTTTACACACACTTTCGTCTCTTCTATGTATGATCTATCTAATAAAATATCAAGCAGGCAATCGTATAGTTCATACGGTAAGTACTATATGGCCTACTATGTCGGTAAACTACTGGCAATATCCTTTATGATCTGAGCATTACACACATTTTCTTCTCTTCTAGGTATGTTCTATCAAATAAAATATCAAGCAGGCAATCGTATAGTTCACGCGGTAAGTACTATATGGCCTACTATGTCGGTAAATCACTGGCAATATCCTTTATGATCTGAGCTTTACACACATTTTCTTCTCTTCTATGTATGATCTATCAAATACAGCACAAGGTAAGCAATCCAACAGTTATGGAAAGTATACTATGGCATAACATGTTGGTAAACCATTGGCAAAAGTCTTTATGATATGAGCTTTACATACGTTTTCTTCTCTTTAAGTTATGTTCTATCAAATAGAGTATCATGCAAGTAATCGAACAATTCATATGGGAAATACTCTATGGCCTACTATGTCGGTAAATCACTGGCAAAAGTCTTTATGATATGAGCTTTACACACATTTTCTTCTCTTTAAGGTATGTTCTATCAAAAACATTCGCTTGCCTCATGCAAGCAATCGAAAAGTTATAAGGGAAGTACTATAGGGCTTCTATATCGGTAGGCCACTCGCAAAAGCCTTTATGATTTGACCTTTAGACAAATTGTCTTCTCTTCTAGGTAAGTTCTATCAAATAGAGTATCAGGCAGGCCCTCGAATGGTTCATATGGGAAGTACTCTATGACCTACTATTTCTGTAAACCACTGGCAAAAGCCTTTATGATCTAAGCCTTACACACATTTTCTTCTCTTATAGGTATGTTCTATCAAATAGAGTATCAGGCAGGTCCTCGAATATTTCATAAGGGAAGTACTTTATGGCCTACTATCTCGGTAAACCACTGGCAAAATGCTTTATGATTTGACCTTTACAAACATTTTCTTCTTTTCTAGGTATGTTCTATCAAATGGAGTATCAGGCAGGCCCTCGAATAGTTCATATGGGAAGTACTATATGGCCTACTATGTCGGTAAACCACTGGCAAAAGCCTTTATGATTTGACCTTTACACACATTTTCTTTTCTTGTAGCTATGTTCTATGAAATAGAGTATCAGGCAGGCCCTCGAATAAGGGAACCACTTTATGGCCTACTATCTCGGTAAACCACTGCCAAAAGCCTTTATGATCTGACCTTACTCACAATTTTATTTTCTTCTAGGTGTGTTCTTTCAGAGTATCAGGCAGGCCCTCGAATAGTTTAAAAGGGAAGTATTATATGGCCTACTATGTCAGTAAACCACTGGCAAAATCCTTAATGATCTGAGCTTTACACACATTTTCTTCTCTTCTAGGTATGTTCTATCAAATAAAATATCAAGCAGGCAATCGTATAGTTCATGCGGTAAGTACTATATGGCCTACTATGTCGGTAAACCACTGGCAATATCCTTTATGATCTGAGCTTTACACACATTTTCTTTTCTTCCAGTATGTTCTATCAAAAGAGTCTCAGGCAGGCAGTAAACTTCTGGCACTATGAGTTTTAGATGTAGATAATAACACTTAATCTCTCCTCTCGCGCTTAGGTTTAGTCTATTAGAGGGAAGACATCGACCAGTTCAGTGAGCACGGGTTTAAATACTTGATTTCCGGATATGTAATGTGTGCGATCTTAATGCGACATGTATTTACTTGATTGGTTTTGAAATATAGAGGGAAAGGCAATGAGGAGACAGAGTTTCACATTTGTGATGCTCCCACATGTATCGCTGGCTTCAGAAAGGCTAAACGATCGGAGTGCTCTGGGAATTAGGCCGGCAAAGTAACTAGAGGAATAGATCTCATAGAACGTTATAATGTAACTAAACGGGATTATGTAATCATCCTATTTCCATGTTCGATGTTAGGATGTGTAAACGTTTACAATTAAATATAAACATAGTATAAAATCACAGAAATTCCTATACATATGTAAGTATACACACACACACACACACACACACACACACACACACACACACACACACACACACACACACACACACACACACACACACACACACACACACACACACACACACAACCACACACGCCCGCACACGTACGCACCCACACACACACCCGCACACGCACGCACACACACACACACACACACGCCCGCACACACACACACACGCCCGCGCGCGCACACACACACACACACACACACACACAGGTATACACTTATTAACAGTAAAGCAAAACTAATAATCAGAATATGAAAGAAGTGTAGCTTACCTTTCCGGAGGAAGCTCCAGATTCCCATTTTTTTAAATTTTTTATTTTATATTTTTTTTTTGTTTTTCTTATTTTTAATTAATATAACAAAATTTTTATTATTTAAATTATAATAACAAATTATTGTTTTTGTTTTAAGGTGTTTATAAGTAATTTGAACTTTTTCTCTTTATGAAATATTTTTTGTTTCCAGGGATACAAATATCATTGTTTAAAATAAAGCATTTAACACTTTGTATAAGATTTTATTTTGGGCTTTTATTTAAATGTTAAACTTGATAACAGACTTTTACCATGAACTTTAGAGTAAAACCTTTTTAAATTTCTTATTTTTGCAGACAGATGTTATTTAATACAATTCCTGTATTATTAAAAATAATTAATTTTTTAAAATTGTTTCACCACTACTAAAAACCTATATTTAGGTGTTTTATGATTACGTTTAGTTTGTCATCTGTTATTTAACATTTATTTATAATTTAATTTTGTTTTTTATTGGTTAAGTGATTTTTAGTTTTGATTTATATAAGGCTTAAATATATTGAAGATCCTAATTTAAGGTAGCAGTATTTATTACAGATGTTATTAAAAGCCCTCAAATAAAATTTTGTACATGAACATTTACAACACACTTCTAACAATAAACTAAACATTACTGATCCAAGTTACAAAAAACATGACATTAAGCAGGAAATCCAATCCAGTTTTGTGCGATTTATAAAAGGTGACGACGAATATGCCTAGTTTGTTCTTGTGTATTGTGCTCAATTCAAGGTCAAGATCGTAATAACGGGTGCAAGGAATATTTTATATTCTGTTGACAGAACTAAGATGAAACTAAAAAATAACTAATATTTGAAGAAGTTATAAAAACATTAAAAGAATAAATTAACTTTATAAACTTACTATTTTTATTTCCTAGGCACACTATCCCATCCATGTCATCAGCGTTATTAACTATATATGTAGATAAATATTTGACCTCAAACTTTGAGGAATCGTTAGAAAGTAAATCTAGGATTTCTTCATTGTTTATTTCAAAATACGAAACTCTTACAACAAATTTGAAATAAATAGAAATAGAAAGGGTAATCAACGTTATAGTATTTAAAGGTATTTTATAGCCATACCACTGTCAACAACGAAAGCCTGAATGAGTACTTTTCAGAACTTATAAATGGGTTTCTTTAAAATAGGTCTTAACGAATCAGGCTTTAAACGACGGCGCACAGCTTGACAAATTTAGAAGTCTTTCCACTCTTGAACGTTTTCATCAGTCCCAAGACCAGAAAATGTATATTAAAATGTATATGGCCCGATTTAAAGTGAAAAGTTTGTTTATCATTGCTTACATTGCCCTTATTTCATCCTTGCTTATTATTTTTGTATTTGAAAAATGCAATCATATGTTTTCTATTAGTTGGTAATAATGTTAAATATAAAAGGGTCACACATTTTAAATTGTTCTTTTCGCCAGCTTAAAGCATTTTGGCAGTTTATGTTTTATGTTATTGCTTTTTATTTTGTATTGTTAAAAGTTATATTTTATTTTTCTATAGCTAAAGATAGTGATTTTTAATGAGGGTTTACATTTTTACCATTGTTAATATCAATAGTCATTTTCAAGAAATTTTACCAAATTCAGTGTCGGAGGAATAATATGCTATTTTTATTTTGTATATGTTACAGGCAATGTATTCGGTCAGTCGCTCCATAGAATTCCTGGTCATTCTATGCCTTGCCCAAACTTGACAGGCAAAGTATTAAACAAATTGTATTTCATACTTTGCCTGGACATTTTATACAATGTCCGCCATGACTCAGGCATGACTTTACCTGTAGGTAAAGGAGAAACTCGTCGTATAACTATCCCTGATGTTGATAAAGGAAAAAGATACCTTAAAAATATACTGGCAGTAGTTATTTAAGTGACAGAAGATGGTTTCTACAAACTTGGAACTGTGAACGGAGTTTTAAAACAACTGTATTCAATATCGAAGTTTACAGTATGCAAGAAGACCTATTAAAATATAAGAAATTCCAGACCAAAAAACCCAACTTTGAAGTGCAGCTAAAGCCCAATCTTCAGGGAGCGACCAATGTTTCGTTAGATGCACCTACAACTTAAAAGTGTCAAACTAAAAAGTGTTCATGTGTAAAAAAAACAACAGAAAGTGTATTCAAAGCGTCACAATGCTCTTTCCTGTTGTAATAAGTAGTAAATTTCCTTTAATAAGTTGTCGGTTCCTAAACATTACTGAAATTGATACCAGCCAATTACCTTAAAATTTAAAAAGGTATATTTCGTTTGCATTATTAGTTAAAAGATTGTAGTAACATTCAATTTTCCTATGTAATTACATAGTGTTTAGTGTAAAGTTAATTTGTGATATATTTTACCTGATAAACTCTTGGTTATGTATATACTACCTAGACATTATAGACCTATATAATGCCTAGGCCAACTATGTAAAATTGTACGAAATCATTCTCTTGTAAGATTTTGACAAAACTACTATGCAGAGTGTAGAATAAACAAAATAATAAATAGGCTACGACTCACAATTATAAAAACTTTATAAATCAGACACGTTTCAAAGACAATATGTCATCATCTTCAGTGATGCTACACAATTGAAACTTAATTGAAAAAACTGAACATAACCTATATTTGGTCCGTAACCGGATCTGGGCTTTGCCAAATTTACAACTACGGCTACTAATATATTTACATTGAACAACATATGATAACTACAAATATTTAATTTTGATGGACCTATAATATTAATAAAACGTAATAATAAAACAATATTTAAATAATTGTAAAAAGATAATATTTAACATTAAATTAATTACAATAATATTGAATTTTGAATTGGTCCTAATTCATTATTAACAATTTTATTTTTATTTTTATTTCTATTTATAAATAAAGTTTCCCATGCAACCAGTTCATTACAATTTATCACATTTTTTAAAAGGACAACATTTTTACTTTTAAACACGTGTTTCTCGTCCAAAAACTTGGAAACATATTTTATATTTAACATAAAATAATTAATTACAATGACCGCCCTCGTATTAAAACAAAAATACTCGGACATGGTTCCAGATTATAGCAGTGAGCCTGATATGCTCAGTAGATTTATTACAATTTGTGATAAAATAGTAAATAAATTCTTTGTAGTTACAAATCCGGAAAATTTCCAAAATTAATTACTCTTTCATTCGTCCTTTCAAAATTAAAAAGACAGGCGTTAGAAATTGTAGTAAGCTGAAATACGTATGCCTAATACAGATTCTAAATCTGTGACTAATAATCAACCATTTCAGTATTATTGTAAACAAATCCCAAAAAATAACCCAAATCAATTTAAGCAACTACCTCAAAAACACGCTAATCTATTTGTAAGACAGAACTATGTACAAAACCACACGACACTTAAATCAAATCAAAATTATCAACCTAGACCAAATTATCAACCCACGCCAATGAATATGTCAACTTGTTAAACCGGAAACCCGATCGCAGAAAATAAATTGTATCACATAACGGGAAAGGCTTTTCATAAAGAAAACGAGAGTTATTCGATGTATCGGATAGAAGAACAAATGTTAAACACATCGATGACGGAACAGACGTTAAATATTTGTAACTTGAGGAAGATTGCAAAGAAACCCAAGGCGAATACAATTCTTTAATTAACTTTATCGAAGAAGACAATACATGCAGATTTTCGAAGGAAAATGAAAACGCACATCTTTTTTTAGGACCTACCACATTAAAAAGAAATTTTCCATAATGGAAATAGAAAATGATTTACCTTATGTTTACGACCTAAGAACTAACCTACAAAGTTTGATTGACACAGGAAGCACTAGATCATTTATTAAAAATTCGGTTTGATTCAATATTTTCAAGAATGTGCTGAAGCTAGAACTATTCGTAGTAAGTACAGCCCATAGGGTATCAAAAGAAAATTTTAGCTGAAATTTTAGAAAAGAAAATCGCAAAATGTTATTTATTCGATTTTTCTACAGACGTTGACTTCTTACTTGGACTCGATAATATAAGAGAATTGAAATTTAATTTGGATTTTGTAATCGGTAAATTGTTATTTTGTGACAAATAGGTCCCTATACATTATTTTAACACAGAAGAACTAAACAAAAAAATAATAATAATACAAGTGCTGTTGAAAATAAAACTACATGCCGTTTAATTAAAGCTCGTACTAAACAAACAAAAAGGTAAAAATTCTCAAGAAGAACAACGGAGAAGGTATACTACCCTATAAAATAAAGACGGAATAGAAATACCATAATGTATAGCAAAAGTCGAAAATGGAGTAAGTTATTGAGCAGTAGCCAATAACACAACGGCAGATAAAACGTTTAGAGATCAAACCAATGAACATAGAACCGCTAAGTGATTTTAAAATTTATAATTTAAACAGTTATCAAGTAAGTGCTACAAATATAATTATGTTAAATCACAGATATTATAAATTGAACTTTACAACGTTAGAACAGGTCATATGAATGACGAAGAGAAACTGGAAATATTAAAATTAATTTCTGAATATTCTGGTTTATTCCACCAAGAAAATATTTGTTTGACATTTATTATTCAAGTTAAATACGTAATTAGGACAACTGACGAAACTCCTGTTTATACCAAAAGACTATAGATACCCAGAAATTTATCGAAAGGAAGTAGATAAACATATTCAAGAAATGTTTGCCCAAATAATTATTCGACCCTCTTTCTCACCTTGGAATTCCCCTTATGGATCGTTCAAAAAAAAGCAGATGCTTCAAATAACCCAAAACTTAGAGATTAGTTATTGACTTTAGAGGATTAAATGCGAAAACTATCAAGATAAATTTCCGCTTCCAAACATAACCGACATCTTGAACAAATTAGGAAGATCCCAATATTTTAGTACACCTGATCTTGCTTCAGGCTTTCACCAGGTGGAGAAGCACCCGGACAGTATATATAAGACAGCCTTTTCAACATAAACTGGACATTACTAGTTTCTGAGAATGCAGTTTGGACCAAACAACAGCCCACCTACATTTCAAAGGGTAATGAACAATCTATTGCAAAAAATACAGAACTAAACATGTTTAGTTTATCTCGGTGAAGTCATCATGTTTTCAACCAGTTTGCAAGAGCAAGTAGAAAGACACTGAGATATTCCAAAGAAGAATGCACATGGGACTCCTACTGGATGGACGGAAACAATACAAACAACTTGCTTTCATTCAATAAATTCATAAAATAAATAATATTACAGAAGTAAATAAAGAATTTTAAAGGATAAAATGTAATATTTCGTATACCTATAGCGGGACGGACAGTTTGTCAAGTGTCGAAATTCTGTCATCAAACGACAACAATAATCTTTGAAAAGTGCAGTGAGTTAAGACCAATAACCTAACACCAACACCTAAGAAACAAATCTGAAATTATATTTCGATAAACATTTAAAACATTTAAAACATTTAAAAATTATGATAATGATGACCTTTCGGAAAATAATTTGCTTCCATTATCAGGCCTAAGTACATGGTAATCAAAATTGTGTCATACGTAAAAATATGAAAACCATAACTATTACTAAAAATACAAAAACATAACTTACATTAAAAATGACTTTACCAATTACATGAAGATTATTTTTGATAACTTCCACTTTCTGATTTAAATTTTTTGAAATGAACTAAATTATATAAAACAAATTGCTGTTAACAATAAATAAAATTCCACATTGTTAGACAATATTTCAAAGAAAATATTGCCTTTGTAATCTTATGCTTTAAACAAGGTTTGTCTACCTACAATAAATGGTGGACATATCAGCAGTATTTATTACTTCGGTTCCATTTGAAAATTAGATATTTAACTATTCTCTTTAGCCAAACAGAAGCTAATACTGCTTTTAAAACTATAGGTAAATATATAGAGAAGAATAAATAAAGAACAGATAACTCTCTGGAACCAGAAGTCTATAAGCTGTCATGATGTTCTTGTATAAGCCTAAGATATACTAGATGTACTGGATATTCGACAGACTTGACGGTCTTTTAAGAAACTCATGTATGGCCATGTATACAGTTCTACTGTAGGGATGGATAATTAAACTATGCAAACCATATCTTAGAGTCAAATCATGCTTATAATAATAACTTGAGTATTTTACATTTTGAGAGAAAAGGTTATTTACTGAGATTTATTCATCAAAACCTGAATTCACACAGTCAAAATTATATAACGATTTCGATTAATCTTTTGTCAAATGATAGACGATTACCTACGGGTGGTCCATTAGAGTTTTGGAGGTTTCCTACTAGTACGCCTATCAGTTATTTAAAAATAATCGTTTGAAACTTTAAACATCGCACTCCGAATAACAATCGACCTATGGAAACATACTTCTTGTTCATGTATCGGCTACTGTCTCTTATCATCTTTGATCTGCCTTTTAATTTGTTATTTTCCTTGCAAATGCAACTTTTTAATGATTACCATTATAGGGGCCTATTAACAAAAAAACATGTATGTATATTCAAAATAAAATGGGCTAGGTGCGGAGTCTCAGAAACGTTATACTTTTCTACTGGAGTGTACTAGTACGTTCGCGTCAACACTTTGAAACCTTACTCAGAAAATGTCTGGTGAATCCCAGCACAGATGTTTGACCTCACTATTGAAGTCTGAGAAAACTGTTTTGTTTTCGGTCACGTGCTCACCCTTTTTTCACCACACCTGCAAACCTAACTGTCTGTTTACGTTCTAATTTTTTCGTGGTCGCCATAGTACTATTTTATCAGTGACGTAGTCAGATACCATTTAACCACAAGTTATTTCATAGTATCTTTACAAATTATGATAGGAGATAGAACGCCGCCATCTCAATCCTCCCGCCTACACTATCCCCAAAGGTCACAAGAACCCTCGGTAGGTTGTCGGAGATCGACGATAAAGACGGCCCTCCCGACCCAGCAGGCCTAGACCTCTTCACCTCCGACTCTGGAGTAGGATTAGAAGTACTCCTTTCCTTCCTTTTCCTCTCTCTCTTTTGTTGTACTAAGGTCCTACCTGATCCACTGGCTTCCGGGACGACAGGGCGGGTTCTAGCCCCAGCCTCCGTCAAACCCTTCCGCTGCCCGGACCGGTGTTTCCTCAAAAGGGGTGGCGGTGGTTCTCTGCCCTCCGCCTCCGCCTTCTTTGCTTCCTCATGGTAGGAAAGCCAGAGTGCTTTCCTCCTTTGTGCCCCACTCATTCTTCCTGTTGCCTTCGCAACTGGATTTCCATCTGTCTCTACGGGGGCCGAAGCCACATCCATAGGACCTGACTAGTTAAATTAATTTTTTCTATCTCTGCCATGTGTGTTCCCACGAGCAGCTAGGGAAATAAAGGTCCGCCGCCGCAGAGCCCCGTTTACAGCGGGAAGGCGACTTAAGTACTCAGGGGTGGCACCAGGTGCCCCTGGGGCTCCATTAAAGACCCTCCTTACCCTGAGGGCCACGAATCTACATCGGCACGGATCGCATATCACCTTCCGATCGGGGGTGTAAGTGCCCATCCAGACCACCAACCTGGATGAGGGGTGCTTCTTGGTTGCCGCCCGCAAGGGAAGGGCAGGGCGAGAGACGGGCAGATAACAACCCTTCAAGTGCTAGGACTGGCCCCTTTTTTTGAGCCGCCTTCATGCACTCACACAATTGCCTGGACTTCCCGTTTATAGGGAGCCACATACGTACAGCTCCGCTTCACCCGTCCACCACGCCCGGATTAAGCCTCTCCACCACGTCAAGGTCATGCAGCCCATAGGAGATGGTGAAGAGAACTATCTACCCAATATTTTGTGAATTTTATATATCTATAACAATTTTCTGAAAGCTAATAATTAAGTGCACTTCTTTCCAAAGTTACCATGATTTAGACAAGAAAGTTATCGTAATATTAGTATATATTTGTGCGTATAAATTTGAGCAAATATTTTTGAATTTCCAGACATCTTAAAACAATTTCCATCTTAGTTTCCGGCTTACATTTACCGCCACAGTACTATTTTTGGTTTACAACAGCAACAGATGTTAGCCACTGGTTCTAAACTTTACCTGGGTTGCTTTGTCTTCGCCAAGTGCCAAACCCTGCAAAGGGTCACAATACATATTTCACAAACTATACTTGGCTAGTCATATTTACAATTACATATTTTTCGCATAGGTCGGCTCACTCACACAAAGGCAAAGGATTAAGGACGGGCCGCATTCATTCTGGGTTTTACCCTGCTCTGAGT
>JBAIZL010000425.1:1805000-1910000 GCA_036971475.1 Prosapia bicincta
CTAACATATTTATCCCTATGAAATTTGGTATGAAATTCCATTTGTTTTGACTTTCTAACATAGTGAATATCATGTTTTGTTAATTTATGGTAATATCCAGGCCAGCATTTATTTCTTGTCGTTTTTCGTTCCAATGCTCATAGTAGAACAACATCTCGCAGAACTCACTGTGTCACGTAATTTAAACCTATGAAAGAATTCACCAAAATATCAGTGTCTAGTAATCGCTTGTGTGAGATAGTAGTTCACTTCTCCATGCCCTCTTTCCAACTTACTTTTAGACAGGGAATTAAGCATTATGTCTATCAGCTAGTGCTGGCGTCATTCCACTTCGATTTTGTGCGCTCCAATAGGCGTCCTCTAGCAGATTCCTTGGCTATTTTATGGACTTTTACTTTTTTCTTTGTGCTACGTGTCTTCAAGACCGTTTAGTTACTAGTATATTTCTTGTCTTTCTTTAGCCAATAGATATATTGGTGGGGCTCTGGCACATACTAGCACCGTACTCTCAGATACCGTTTTGAATGCAGAAACCATTTCCTACCTCTCTGTACTGAAACTATTTTCATATTGACTGTGCGTTTTCCATTGCAGGAGCCCACATTGATGCCTCATAGAGGGGTTGTGAATGCACCGCCGAAGATATCATTCTCCTCTTACACTCCTTTGATCCACAATATTAGGCATCAGACTGCACAAATTTCCACAGGACAATCTTGCCCGCTCGCAGCATTTAACTAAGTGAATTGAGAAATTTAGTTTCCTGTCTAGGATAACCCTCAGATATTTTAGTTCATCTTCCCACTGGATTTGTGAATCCCCTATATGCTACTCTGGCGTCACAAATACTCGTAAGTCCGTTACTAACATAGCTTCTGTTTTTTCTATAGCCATCTTTGAGCCACGACGTTCAAGCCAATTTTGTACCCGATTTAAGACATCATTTGCCACCTTTTCTAGTGCAGCAGCTGTAGGTGCCTTGCAAACAATTATGGCGTCATCTGCATAACCCACTATGTCTGTGTCTTTTGGAAGATCCATTAGTAGAAACCCGTCATACATCACGTTTTACAAACGAGAACCGATTTTTGAACCTTGTGGAGCTCCTCCTTATATATTTTAGACAAGTGTATGAGTGCCACAGTTGAATACCATTCTTCCTTCGCTAAGGTAATCCACAAACATTTTAACCAGATATTCTGGTTTATTTTTCTTCTGTAGTGCGTCAAGAATATCGCTCCACCTAACCGAATTGAAGGCATTCTTTACATCTATGGCGATCAAACCGCAAAATCCTTTTCCCCCTCTCGTCTTAACATTGCGTTTACTGTCTAATTCAATAACCAGCTTTACTGCATCAGTTGTGGTCTTTCTTTTCCGGAAACCAAACAGCCTGTGTGGTAGGTCACCAGATCCTTTCTCTTTTTCTAATCTTTGTGATATTTATTTTAAACGAAATTTTATTCAATATAAATTATATTTATTCTTTCACGACACTAATATCACTAGTTGATTTCCTTAATAAACTTTTTCAGATAGAAACATCTACATCAAATTTTTGTGATGTCTTCATGCAGAGGAAAGTGATAGGATGATGAGCCTTCAGAAAGGGGGAAGTGATGGGATGCTGAGTCTTCAGGAAGAGGGAAGTAGTCAGATGATGAGCCTTCAGAAGAGAGATGTGACCGAATTATGAGCCACAAAAAGAGGGATGCGATGAGATAATGAGCCTTCAGGAAGAGGGAAGAGATGGGATGATGAGCCTTCAGGAAGAGGGAAGTGATTGGATGATGAGCCATTAGGAAAAGGGAAGTGATTGGAAGATCACTCTTCAAGAAGAGCGAGTGATAGGATGATGCGCCCATAGGAAGTGGTTCGTCACGAAATGGTTATACCACAGGAAGAAGAATGTGAAGGAATGATTTGCTAACATCCATATGTATATTAATCAAATCTATTAGGAGTAGAATTTTCAGGATTATATGGATATGATAGATTTATTATAAAATCGTTCATTACTCCAAAATTCGTTAAATGGTAGAAAAGGATTATATCATAAAATCTACTGAAACATAATATAAAACGAAAACTACATAAATTAAATTTTCTGTAATTTGCTTATTTATTCAATAAAATAATATTATATACAATGGGATACGCACTTATATCTTTGGGTAAAGCTTATATAGTCTACGATATTTTCTCTACGAACATTATCTAATTACCGTTCTGAGGGGGCAAACTATATAGAGTTACTACTTTACAAATTGCTAAATGTTAATAACTGTACACCACGATGGATAATTACAAGAACGCAAAGTAAACAAATTACATAAAATTAGCCTCAGTAATTTGGCTTCCTTGGTTTGGTAACGACAGAGTCGCGTGTCTGGATGTTGTAAGGTATTGGCCTTACATAACGTATTTACTCAGTGAATTTCGCTGTCCTAATTTAATGCTTTTTACAGGGCAAAATTATAATTTTGCTTTCTTTGTTTCACTCGTAAATCCGCCACTAAATAGTTTGATACAATAAGCCTATGCTTGCATATAGAAGGTTCAATTTTTAGCTTTAGAGTTTAGGAAGGACATGCCTTACCTAAGTTAAGTAAGAACATATAACTTACCTCAGACCTAAATTTTTCCAATTACTAAAATTCAACTTCTAATAACTTACCGTACTATTGATCTTATGTTCTAGTTAAACGTTGTACTAAAACATAAAATAGGTTTATGTTACCTAAACCATAATGAAAACATTAATTTTCATGTTAACAGTTCAGAACATAATAGTTAATCACGTATAAATAGTTTTCAATTAAAATACGTATTTACATTCACTTCACTCAGACACAAACGTATATGAAGTGAGGCTCCATTAGTTAGTGTGACAACCAACACTTCAATATTTAACACATTTTAAAAGTGAATAAAACCACCTTAAACATATGACGGCCTATTCTTTCAAGAAGGCATATTCGTTTAAAATAAAGCATTTTTTGTATTGCCATATATATTATACAGTATTATATTTTGTTTATATATAGATATATAAATATAGTATATTAATAATATATATATAATCATATTTTGAACATTTTTTATATATACAGTATTATATGTTTTAAATTTCTATTAAAATGCTATCTTACTAAGAAGCTGGTAGAATATTTCTTCATTAGTGTTTATACTAATGAACACTAATTTCTGGATTATTCCAGGGTCAACATTTACAATAAATGTTGTAAACTCTCTGTCTCTCTACTGACATACACAGCGTAAAACGTCAAGTGAAATATAATTTTGTTTATATTTGTATGTAATTTTTCAATTTTAAAATAGGTCTCACTATATTTCTAGAAACTATTTATCAGGTATTGCTTATTAACAATTGAATTAGGGCTATAATTATTTACGTTGATTTTATAATAAAACAGTGGACCATGCTGTAACAAGATACAGACAGTAAAGTATTTTAAAACACAAAAACTTAAGTTGTGCTATTTCTAATTGCTTGAGATCAGTCTCTTGCTTGCTTCCAGAAGCAATTTTACAAAAACAGACAATAACCAAATACCGCATTTGCTTTACAATTGTACGCAAAATCATAATATTGTTTCGCAATGAAATAACTGTTGCATGAATCGACCATATGATATTGCTCAAACGTATATATTGTTTACATGCTATGTACATAAAACACTAAACATGTAATGCTAAAAATTATATAGAAGTATAAGTATCAATATACATATGGTTGACTTGTAGTACATATAATTTAATTTTTGTAAAACCTCACGTCTTACAAACGAGAACCGATTTTTGAACCTTGTGGAGCTCCTCCTTATATATTTTAGACAAGTGTATGAGTGCCACAGTTGAATACCATTCTTCCTTCGCTAAGGTAATCCACAAACATTTTAACCAGATATTCTGGTTTATTTTTCTTCTGTAGTGCGTCAAGAATATCGCTCCACCTAACCGAATTGAAGGCATTCTTTACATCTATGGCGATCAAACCGCAAAATCCTTTTCCCCCTCTCGTCTTAACATTGCGTTTACTGTCTAATTCAATAACCAGCTTTACTGCATCAGTTGTGGTCTTTCTTTTCCGGAAACCAAACAGCCTGTGTGGTAGGTCACCAGATCCTTTCTCTTTTTCTAATCTTTGTGATATTTATTTTAAACGAAATTTTATTCAATATAAATTATATTTATTCTTTCACGACACTAATATCACTAGTTGATTTCCTTAATAAACTTTTTCAGATAGAAACATCTACATCAAATGTTTGTGATGTCTTCATGCAGAGGAAAGTGATAGGATGATGAGCCTTCAGAAAGGGGGAAGTGATGGGATGCTGAGTCTTCAGGAAGAGGGAAGTAGTCAGATGATGAGCCTTCAGAAGAGAGATGTGACCGAATTATGAGCCACAAAAAGAGGGATGCGATGAGATAATGAGCCTTCAGGAAGAGGGAAGAGATGGGATGATGAGCCTTCAGGAAGAGGGAAGTGATTGGATGATGAGCCATTAGGAAAAGGGAAGTGATTGGAAGATCACTCTTCAAGAAGAGCGAGTGATAGGATGATGCGCCCATAGGAAGTGGTTCGTCACGAAATGGTTATACCACAGGAAGAAGAATGTGAAGGAATGATTTGCTAACATCCATATGTATATTAATCAAATCTATTAGGAGTAGAATTTTCAGGATTATATGGATATGATAGATTTATTATAAAATCGTTCATTACTCCAAAATTCGTTAAAAGGTAGAAAAGGATTATATCATAAAATCTACTGAAACATAATATAAAACGAAAACTACATAAATTAAATTTTCTGTAATTTGCTTATTTATTCAATAAAATAATATTATATACAATGGGATACGCACTTATATCTTTGGGTAAAGCTTATATAGTCTACGATATTTTCTCTACGAACATTATCTAATTACCGTTCTGAGGGGGCAAACTATATAGAGTTACTACTTTACAAATTGCTAAATGTTAATAACTGTACACCACGATGGATAATTACAAGAACGCAAAGTAAACAAATTACATAAAATTAGCCTCAGTAATTTGGCTTCCTTGGTTTGGTAACGACAGAGTCGCGTGTCTGGATGTTGTAAGGTATTGGCCTTACATAACGTATTTACTCAGTGAATTTCGCTGTCCTAATTTAATGCTTTTTACAGGGCAAAATTATAATTTTGCTTTCTTTGTTTCACTCGTAAATCCGCCACTAAATAGTTTGATACAATAAGCCTATGCTTGCATATAGAAGGTTCAATTTTTAGCTTTAGAGTTTAGGAAGGACATGCCTTACCTAAGTTAAGTAAGAACATATAACTTACCTCAGACCTAAATTTTTCCAATTACTAAAATTCAACTTCTAATAACTTACCGTACTATTGATCTTATGTTCTAGTTAAACGTTGTACTAAAACATAAAATAGGTTTATGTTACCTAAACCATAATGAAAACATTAATTTTCATGTTAACAGTTCAGAACATAATAGTTAATCACGTATAAATAGTTTTCAATTAAAATACGTATTTACATTCACTTCACTCAGACACAAACGTATATGAAGTGAGGCTCCATTAGTTAGTGTGACAACCAACACTTCAATATTTAACACATTTTAAAAGTGAATAAAACCACCTTAAACATATGACGGCCTATTCTTTCAAGAAGGCATATTCGTTTAAAATAAAGCATTTTTTGTATTGCCATATATATTATACAGTATTATATTTTGTTTATATATAGATATATAAATATAGTATATTAATAATATATATATAATCATATTTTGAACATTTTTTATATATACAGTATTATATGTTTTAAATTTCTATTAAAATGCTATCTTACTAAGAAGCTGGTAGAATATTTCTTCATTAGTGTTTATACTAATGAACACTAATTTCTGGATTATTCCAGGGTCAACATTTACAATAAATGTTGTAAACTCTCTGTCTCTCTACTGACATACACAGCGTAAAACGTCAAGTGAAATATAATTTTGTTTATATTTGTATGTAATTTTTCAATTTTAAAATAGGTCTCACTATATTTCTAGAAACTATTTATCAGGTATTGCTTATTAACAATTGAATTAGGGCTATAATTATTTACGTTGATTTTATAATAAAACAGTGGACCATGCTGTAACAAGATACAGACAGTAAAGTATTTTAAACACAAAAACTTAAGTTGTGCTATTTCTAATTGCTTGAGATCAGTCTCTTGCTTGCTTCCA
Source organism: Prosapia bicincta (assembly GCA_036971475.1). Classification (NCBI taxonomy): domain Eukaryota; kingdom Metazoa; phylum Arthropoda; class Insecta; order Hemiptera; family Cercopidae; genus Prosapia; species Prosapia bicincta. The sequence continues at coordinate 1,811,275 of JBAIZL010000425.1, forward strand.
GAAGCAATTTTACAAAAACAGACAATAACCAAATACCGCATTTGCTTTACAATTGTACGCAAAATCATAATATTGTTTCGCAATGAAATAACTGTTGCATGAATCGACCATATGATATTGCTCAAACGTATATATTGTTTACATGCTATGTACATAAAACACTAAACATGTAATGCTAAAAATTATATAGAAGTATAAGTATCAATATACATATGGTTGACTTGTAGTACATATAATTTAATTTTTGTAAAACCTCACGTTTTACAAACGAGAACCGATTTTTGAACCTTGTGGAGCTCCTCCTTATATATTTTAGACAAGTGTATGAGTGCCACAGTTGAATACCATTCTTCCTTCGCTAAGGTAATCCACAAACATTTTAACCAGATATTCTGGTTTATTTTTCTTCTGTAGTGCGTCAAGAATATCGCTCCACCTAACCGAATTGAAGGCATTCTTTACATCTATGGCGATCAAACCGCAAAATCCTTTTCCCCCTCTCGTCTTAACATTGCGTTTACTGTCTAATTCAATAACCAGCTTTACTGCATCAGTTGTGGTCTTTCTTTTCCGGAAACCAAACAGCCTGTGTGGTAGGTCACCAGATCCTTTCTCTTTTTCTAATCTTTGTGATATTTATTTTAAACGAAATTTTATTCAATATAAATTATATTTATTCTTTCACGACACTAATATCACTAGTTGATTTCCTTAATAAACTTTTTCAGATAGAAACATCTACATCAAATGTTTGTGATGTCTTCATGCAGAGGAAAGTGATAGGATGATGAGCCTTCAGAAAGGGGGAAGTGATGAGATGCTGAGTCTTCAGGAAGAGGGAAGTAGTCAGATGATGAGCCTTCAGAAGAGAGATGTGACCGAATTATGAGCCACAAAAAGAGGGATGCGATGAGATAATGAGCCTTCAGGAAGAGGGAAGAGATGGGATGATGAGCCTTCAGGAAGAGGGAAGTGATTGGATGATGAGCCATTAGGAAAAGGGAAGTGATTGGAAGATCACTCTTCAAGAAGAGCGAGTGATAGGATGATGCGCCCATAGGAAGTGGTTCGTCACGAAATGGTTATACCACAGGAAGAAGAATGTGAAGGAATGATTTGCTAACATCCATATGTATATTAATCAAATCTATTAGGAGTAGAATTTTCAGGATTATATGGATATGATAGATTTATTATAAAATCGTTCATTACTCCAAAATTCGTTAAAAGGTAGAAAAGGATTATATCATAAAATCTACTGAAACATAATATAAAACGAAAACTACATAAATTAAATTTTCTGTAATTTGCTTATTTATTCAATAAAATAATATTATATACAATGGGATACGCACTTATATCTTTGGGTAAAGCTTATATAGTCTACGATATTTTCTCTACGAACATTATCTAATTACCGTTCTGAGGGGGCAAACTATATAGAGTTACTACTTTACAAATTGCTAAATGTTAATAACTGTACACCACGATGGATAATTACAAGAACGCAAAGTAAACAAATTACATAAAATTAGCCTCAGTAATTTGGCTTCCTTGGTTTGGTAACGACAGAGTCGCGTGTCTGGATGTTGTAAGGTATTGGCCTTACATAACGTATTTACTCAGTGAATTTCGCTGTCCTAATTTAATGCTTTTTACAGGGCAAAATTATAATTTTGCTTTCTTTGTTTCACTCGTAAATCCGCCACTAAATAGTTTGATACAATAAGCCTATGCTTGCATATAGAAGGTTCAATTTTTAGCTTTAGAGTTTAGGAAGGACATGCCTTACCTAAGTTAAGTAAGAACATATAACTTACCTCAGACCTAAATTTTTCCAATTACTAAAATTCAACTTCTAATAACTTACCGTACTATTGATCTTATGTTCTAGTTAAACGTTGTACTAAAACATAAAATAGGTTTATGTTACCTAAACCATAATGAAAACATTAATTTTCATGTTAACAGTTCAGAACATAATAGTTAATCACGTATAAATAGTTTTCAATTAAAATACGTATTTACATTCACTTCACTCAGACACAAACGTATATGAAGTGAGGCTCCATTAGTTAGTGTGACAACCAACACTTCAATATTTAACACATTTTAAAAGTGAATAAAACCACCTTAAACATATGACGGCCTATTCTTTCAAGAAGGCATATTCGTTTAAAATAAAGCATTTTTTGTATTGCCATATATATTATACAGTATTATATTTTGTTTATATATAGATATATAAATATAGTATATTAATAATATATATATAATCATATTTTGAACATTTTTTATATATACAGTATTATATGTTTTAAATTTCTATTAAAATGCTATCTTACTAAGAAGCTGGTAGAATATTTCTTCATTAGTGTTTATACTAATGAACACTAATTTCTGGATTATTCCAGGGTCAACATTTACAATAAATGTTGTAAACTCTCTGTCTCTCTACTGACATACACAGCGTAAAACGTCAAGTGAAATATAATTTTGTTTATATTTGTATGTAATTTTTCAATTTTAAAATAGGTCTCACTATATTTCTAGAAACTATTTATCAGGTATTGCTTATTAACAATTGAATTAGGGCTATAATTATTTACGTTGATTTTATAATAAAACAGTGGACCATGCTGTAACAAGATACAGACAGTAAAGTATTTTAAAACACAAAAACTTAAGTTGTGCTATTTCTAATTGCTTGAGATCAGTCTCTTGCTTGCTTCCAGAAGCAATTTTACAAAAACAGACAATAACCAAATACCGCATTTGCTTTACAATTGTACGCAAAATCATAATATTGTTTCGCAATGAAATAACTGTTGCATGAATCGACCATATGATATTGCTCAAACGTATATATTGTTTACATGCTATGTACATAAAACACTAAACATGTAATGCTAAAAATTATATAGAAGTATAAGTATCAATATACATATGGTTGACTTGTAGTACATATAATTTAATTTTTGTAAAACCTCACGTTTTACAAACGAGAACCGATTTTTGAACCTTGTGGAGCTCCTCCTTATATATTTTAGACAAGTGTATGAGTGCCACAGTTGAATACCATTCTTCCTTCGCTAAGGTAATCCACAAACATTTTAACCAGATATTCTGGTTTATTTTTCTTCTGTAGTGCGTCAAGAATATCGCTCCACCTAACCGAATTGAAGGCATTCTTTACATCTATGGCGATCAAACCGCAAAATCCTTTTCCCCCTCTCGTCTTAACATTGCGTTTACTGTCTAATTCAATAACCAGCTTTACTGCATCAGTTGTGGTCTTTCTTTTCCGGAAACCAAACAGCCTGTGTGGTAGGTCACCAGATCCTTTCTCTTTTTCTAATCTTTGTGATATTTATTTTAAACGAAATTTTATTCAATATAAATTATGTTTATTCTTTCACGACACTAATATCACTAGTTGATTTCCTTAATAAACTTTTTCAGATAGAAACATCTACATCAAATGTTTGTGATGTCTTCATGCAGAGGAAAGTGATAGGATGATGAGCCTTCAGAAAGGGGGAAGTGATGGGATGCTGAGTCTTCAGGAAGAGGGAAGTAGTCAGATGATGAGCCTTCAGAAGAGAGATGTGACCGAATTATGAGCCACAAAAAGAGGGATGCGATGAGATAATGAGCCTTCAGGAAGAGGGAAGAGATGGGATGATGAGCCTTCAGGAAGAGGGAAGTGATTGGATGATGAGCCATTAGGAAAAGGGAAGTGATTGGAAGATCACTCTTCAAGAAGAGCGAGTGATAGGATGATGCGCCCATAGGAAGTGGTTCGTCACGAAATGGTTATACCACAGGAAGAAGAATGTGAAGGAATGATTTGCTAACATCCATATGTATATTAATCAAATCTATTAGGAGTAGAATTTTCAGGATTATATGGATATGATAGATTTATTATAAAATCGTTCATTACTCCAAAATTCGTTAAAAGGTAGAAAAGGATTATATCATAAAATCTACTGAAACATAATATAAAACGAAAACTACATAAATTAAATTTTCTGTAATTTGCTTATTTATTCAATAAAATAATATTATATACAATGGGATACGCACTTATATCTTTGGGTAAAGCTTATATAGTCTACGATATTTTCTCTACGAACATTATCTAATTACCGTTCTGAGGGGGCAAACTATATAGAGTTACTACTTTACAAATTGCTAAATGTTAATAACTGTACACCACGATGGATAATTACAAGAACGCAAAGTAAACAAATTACATAAAATTAGCCTCAGTAATTTGGCTTCCTTGGTTTGGTAACGACAGAGTCGCGTGTCTGGATGTTGTAAGGTATTGGCCTTACATAACGTATTTACTCAGTGAATTTCGCTGTCCTAATTTAATGCTTTTTACAGGGCAAAATTATAATTTTGCTTTCTTTGTTTCACTCGTAAATCCGCCACTAAATAGTTTGATACAATAAGCCTATGCTTGCATATAGAAGGTTCAATTTTTAGCTTTAGAGTTTAGGAAGGACATGCCTTACCTAAGTTAAGTAAGAACATATAACTTACCTCAGACCTAAATTTTTCCAATTACTAAAATTCAACTTCTAATAACTTACCGTACTATTGATCTTATGTTCTAGTTAAACGTTGTACTAAAACATAAAATAGGTTTATGTTACCTAAACCATAATGAAAACATTAATTCTCATGTTAACAGTTCAGAACATAATAGTTAATCACGTATAAATAGTTTTCAATTAAAATACGTATTTACATTCACTTCACTCAGACACAAACGTATATGAAGTGAGGCTCCATTAGTTAGTGTGACAACCAACACTTCAATATTTAACACATTTTAAAAGTGAGTAAAACCACCTTAAACATATGACGGCCTATTCTTTCAAGAAGGCATATTCGTTTAAAATAAAGCATTTTTTGTATTGCCATATATATTATACAGTATTATATTTTGTTTATATATAGATATATAAATATAGTATATTAATAATATATATATAATCATATTTTGAACATTTTTTATATATACAGTATTATATGTTTTAAATTTCTATTAAAATGCTATCTTACTAAGAAGCTGGTAGAATATTTCTTCATTAGTGTTTATACTAATGAACACTAATTTCTGGATTATTCCAGGGTCAACATTTACAATAAATGTTGTAAACTCTCTGTCTCTCTACTGACATACACAGCGTAAAACGTCAAGTGAAATATAATTTTGTTTATATTTGTATGTAATTTTTCAATTTTAAAATAGGTCTCACTATATTTCTAGAAACTATTTATCAGGTATTGCTTATTAACAATTGAATTAGGGCTATAATTATTTACGTTGATTTTATAATAAAACAGTGGACCATGCTGTAACAAGATACAGACAGTAAAGTATTTTAAACACAAAAACTTAAGTTGTGCTATTTCTAATTGCTTGAGATCAGTCTCTTGCTTGCTTCCAGAAGCAATTTTACAAAAACAGACAATAACCAAATACCGCATTTGCTTTACAATTGTACGCAAAATCATAATATTGTTTCGCAATGAAATAACTGTTGCATGAATCGACCATATGATATTGCTCAAACGTATATATTGTTTACATGCTATGTACATAAAACACTAAACATGTAATGCTAAAAATTATATAGAAGTATAAGTATCAATATACATATGGTTGACTTGTAGTACATATAATTTAATTTTTGTAAAACCTCACGTTTTACAAACGAGAACCGATTTTTGAACCTTGTGGAGCTCCTCCTTATATATTTTAGACAAGTGTATGAGTGCCACAGTTGAATACCATTCTTCCTTCGCTAAGGTAATCCACAAACATTTTAACCAGATATTCTGGTTTATTTTTCTTCTGTAGTGCGTCAAGAATATCGCTCCACCTAACCGAATTGAAGGCATTCTTTACATCTATGGCGATCAAACCGCAAAATCCTTTTCCCCCTCTCGTCTTAACATTGCGTTTACTGTCTAATTCAATAACCAGCTTTACTGCATCAGTTGTGGTCTTTCTTTTCCGGAAACCAAACAGCCTGTGTGGTAGGTCACCAGATCCTTTCTCTTTTTCTAATCTTTGTGATATTTATTTTAAACGAAATTTTATTCAATATAAATTATATTTATTCTTTCACGACACTAATATCACTAGTTGATTTCCTTAATAAACTTTTTCAGATAGAAACATCTACATCAAATGTTTGTGATGTCTTCATGCAGAGGAAAGTGATAGGATGATGAGCCTTCAGAAAGGGGGAAGTGATGGGATGCTGAGTCTTCAGGAAGAGGGAAGTAGTCAGATGATGAGCCTTCAGAAGAGAGATGTGACCGAATTATGAGCCACAAATAGAGGGATGCGATGAGATAATGAGCCTTCAGGAAGAGGGAAGAGATGGGATGATGAGCCTTCAGGAAGAGGGAAGTGATTGGATGATGAGCCATTAGGAAAAGGGAAGTGATTGGAAGATCACTCTTCAAGAAGAGCGAGTGATAGGATGATGCGCCCATAGGAAGTGGTTCGTCACGAAATGGTTATACCACAGGAAGAAGAATATGAAGGAATGATTTGCTAACATCCATATGTATATTAATCAAATCTATTAGGAGTAGAATTATCAGGATTATATGGATATGATAGATTTATTATAAAATCGTTCATTACTCCAAAATTCGTTAAAAGGTAGAAAAGGATTATATCATAAAATCTACTGAAACATAATATAAAACGAAAACTACATAAATTAAATTTTCTGTAATTTGCTTATTTATTCAATAAAATAATATTATATACAATGGGATACGCACTTATATCTTTGGGTAAAGCTTATATAGTCTACGATATTTTCTCTACGAACATTATCTAATTACCGTTCTGAGGGGGCAAACTATATAGAGTTACTACTTTACAAATTGCTAAATGTTAATAACTGTACACCACGATGGATAATTACAAGAACGCAAAGTAAACAAATTACATAAAATTAGCCTCAGTAATTTGGCTTCCTTGGTTTGGTAACGACAGAGTCGCGTGTCTGGATGTTGTAAGGTATTGGCCTTACATAACGTATTTACTCAGTGAATTTCGCTGTCCTAATTTAATGCTTTTTACAGGGCAAAATTATAATTTTGCTTTCTTTGTTTCACTCGTAAATCCGCCACTAAATAGTTTGATACAATAAGCCTATGCTTGCATATAGAAGGTTCAATTTTTAGCTTTAGAGTTTAGGAAGGACATGCCTTACCTAAGTTAAGTAAGAACATATAACTTACCTCAGACCTAAATTTTTCCAATTACTAAAATTCAACTTCTAATAACTTACCGTACTATTGATCTTATGTTCTAGTTAAACGTTGTACTAAAACATAAAATAGGTTTATGTTACCTAAACCATAATGAAAACATTAATTTTCATGTTAACAGTTCAGAACATAATAGTTAATCACGTATAAATAGTTTTCAATTAAAATACGTATTTACATTCACTTCACTCAGACACAAACGTATATGAAGTGAGGCTCCATTAGTTAGTGTGACAACCAACACTTCAATATTTAACACATTTTAAAAGTGAATAAAACCACCTTAAACATATGACGGCCTATTCTTTCAAGAAGGCATATTCGTTTAAAATAAAGCATTTTTTGTATTGCCATATATATTATACAGTATTATATTTTGTTTATATATAGATATATAAATATAGTATATTAATAATATATATATAATCATATTTTGAACATTTTTTATATATACAGTATTATATGTTTTAAATTTCTATTAAAATGCTATCTTACTAAGAAGCTGGTAGAATATTTCTTCATTAGTGTTTATACTAATGAACACTAATTTCTGGATTATTCCAGGGTCAACATTTACAATAAATGTTGTAAACTCTCTGTCTCTCTACTGACATACACAGCGTAAAACGTCAAGTGAAATATAATTTTGTTTATATTTGTATGTAATTTTTCAATTTTAAAATAGGTCTCACTATATTTCTAGAAACTATTTATCAGGTATTGCTTATTAACAATTGAATTAGGGCTATAATTATTTACGTTGATTTTATAATAAAACAGTGGACCATGCTGTAACAAGATACAGACAGTTAAGTATTTTAAACACAAAAACTTAAGTTGTGCTATTTCTAATTGCTTGAGATCAGTCTCTTGCTTGCTTCCAGAAGCAATTTTACAAAAACAGACAATAACCAAATACCGCATTTGCTTTACAATTGTACGCAAAATCATAATATTGTTTCGCAATGAAATAACTGTTGCATGAATCGACCATATGATATTGCTCAAACGTATATATTGTTTACATGCTATGTACATAAAACACTAAACATGTAATGCTAAAAATTATATAGAAGTATAAGTATCAATATACATATGGTTGACTTGTAGTACATATAATTTAATTTTTGTAAAACCTTGGTTATATATTTGTTTTACCTGGAGATGCTAACACATTATTAGCGAAAAGCTTTGAAAAATATATAAACTACTAAAATTCTTTTATTTAAAATATTTTGTATTTTTTGTTATTAATATATAAAACGTAATATATATATATATATATATATATATATATGTAATAATTAATGAACTAAAAATATTTCAAAAACAAGAATACTTTTATGAATACACACACACACATTTATATATATATATATATATATATATATATATATATATATATATATATATATATATTTATATCTATATTTATATTTATATATTAAATATGGTGATATGTTTTCTTGTAGAAAGAATGTTTGTAAAAATATTTTGTTAGATAATTATTTTCCTGAAGAAACTGGTACCGTTTTATCGGCGAAAAGCTTTGAATAATATATGTAATAAAAGTATTCTTGTTTTTTAAATATTGTAATGTCTTAATTATATATATATATATATATATATATATATATATATATAAATGAACATCTTAATTATATATAAGTGTATATATATATATATATATATATATATATATATATAAATGAACATTTTGAATTCATCTTTCTTTTGAATGAATAGTTTTACTGTTTTAAAAATACGTTTTCTAATAAATATTATGTGTAAAAATATTATCATATTTCTACGTTTAATTCTCTTAGATTCATAATTACGAAACACCTACTAATGAAAAATTTCCTATCTTCTCACGACAAAATACACAATTTATCGCTTTATGTTGCGGGTTCTATTCACAGAAATGATTACTAGAGCACACAAGTCTCCGAGGTAATGAATAATGCATTCAATTAGACCCACTGTCCACACATCCTCCCAAACAATGCATGAACTATGCACACGACTACTGGCCGCAGTGGTAAAACCTCGAAATGTCAGCGTTATTGATTTCACCTAGGTAAGCAATCTCACGTGTTAGGGTTTCTTGCATGTGTGAATTATTAAATGCATACTAGGTGATATATACTGTGTGTGTGTGTGTGTGTAAATGTAAAAATCAATTGTTTGAACCACCGTGACGAGATATACTGCATAAAATCTGTTATTGTGTTACGTAATTGACGAAGAACATTAAACTGATATTAATTGAAGCGTAAATTCAATACAGCAATTACAGTTTGCATCACATGTTTTCGACAGACATGGCCGATGTGTTTGTAATTATTTTCGCAATATATTTTTATTTAGACATCAATATCTGTACCATATTTCTTTTTTTCAAATCATTGTTGAAAATGGAAAATTGTTCTGTTAAATCTAAAGTAAAACTATCAGTACATAATATTTCCCGTAATTATTGATTTCCTTTCAAATGCGATTTTAATCTACGGTTCGGATGGACGTCCGTTTTGAAATCGTTTCTTTAATATAAATGGTATACAATGTTGTATGGTATGGGGGAAATTGTAAAGACAAATCCCGAGGCAATCAAAAGAAATGATGTTTTAGCAGTAACGACTTATGAGTTATACGAACATATAAAACACAAGGTTTTGGGAAAGTACCAAGTGGAGTTTTGATCCTCATATTAGCACAACGAGTTAAACTACCTGGACTCATATTTGGCTGATATAAGCGTTACACTGCCGCTAATGTTATAGAAGCTTCATGGTTACTGAATGGCTATCTAAGCCTTCTTGCTCTACTTACATGGATGATTTGAGAGTAGTGCGTGAATGGTTGGCTATTTTGTGAACGATCATACAGGACGGAAACAATGATCGATTACGAGAAACCATATCTAGTACTTTGGAATAAAAAGTACAATATAAACTGAACTTATAAACTTTCTATAATTCTTATCATACATACAAAACTCGCTACTTACAACGCAATATTCTATATTTTCATCCATGTTTTGGCAACACTCCAAGTCGTTTTGGTAACACTGATTTTCATTGACAGTGAATACATAATTTACACTTTGGAAGGCAACGAAACCTGTAGGTGTAGACAACTTTATCCTGTTGTAAAAATTAAGTAGTTTGTCCTATAATAAAATTATTAAAAACCTTAAAGTTTCGTCTAAAAAGTTATTTTTTAAAGAGAGTGAAATGTTTATGAAACACATAAAGTTTATTACAAGTAGATAGACTACTTAAATATGTAAAGATTTTGGAAACAAATAAACGTTTGTGGTAAGTTGTAAGACTACTCTTACTTAAACAGTCGTGGTAAGTTGTAAGACCATCTCTTATTTAAGCATTCTTGGTAAGTTGCAAGACTATCTCTTACATTAACATTCGAGGTAGGCTGTAAGACTATCTCTTACTTAAACATTCGTGGTAGGCTGTAAGACTATCACTTACTTAAACATTCGAGGTAGGCTGTAAGACTATCTCTTACATTAACATTCGTGGTAGGCTGTAAGACTATCTCTTATTAAATATTCGTGGTAGGCTGTAAGACTATCCCTTACTAAACATTCGTGGTAGGCGGAAGACTATCTCTTACTAAACATTCGTGGTAAACTGTAAGACTATCTTTTACCTTTTATTAAATCGTATTATCACCATGGCACAACAATCTAGGACTCGTTTTTTATATTCACTCCTTAAGAAGATATCAATATATTGTGCAAGACAAACTATTACTTCCTCAGAGAGGCGATGTGGAAGTTGACTTAATTTTTATTAAAAAGTCTGTCTTATAAAGTAACGGGTATTAGTCTATCTTAAACATGGATGGGAACAACTCAGGGGTAAATATGTAATGTTAACGCTAGTCTCACAGCCTGGCGCAATGGAGGGTGAGCGGTACACACTTACTCATACTGGTATCTTATAGCTTGGCCTTGCTCTCAAAATTTTGCGATATATTTGCTTTGTGAGTTTATAGGTAACATCTCTAAATAGTGGGTAAGGTAATGTTGTGCAGAAGGCAAAGGAGCTATAAGCGTTATATGTAAGGAAACTAGTTACCTGTATACGGTAATTGTATGGACGATCTGGAGAATATCAGTGAAGCAGAAGGACTTTGGATTCAACAAATGGTATAGTTAATTATGATATATATATATATATATATATATATATATATATATATATATATATATATATATATATGTCTATAAATCTATAATAATTAATTTTAATTATTTTAATAATTATATAATGTATAATACGTAACACGTAATGTGTAACAGAATTCTTTTAACGTCTACACGAAATAACGTAATCGAATGCTTTTAAAATTGCTATCGCTGATCTGCGTTAAATGGATGCAGATCATATGTTGAGTTTTATCAAATAAAAAATCAACGTTAATCAACGATACAATTGGTATCTGCTACTAAACACTGACCTGCAATGTTTAAACTGAAACATGAAGAGCTAGTTTATTCCTTCCCAACCTTCCAATCTCTGAATGATATAGTGTTTATTAAACATTTTATAGCGAATGTTAAATTATTTTCAAATAAATAATAATCGATTGTATTATCGTACGTCTCCATAGTACGATTTTCAAAACTTAAAACGATAGTACGATTTAAGTTTTTAAAATGGAGTTACACCGAAACGCATCATAAGAGGAGAATATTGAAAGGTTAGGAATGTCAGAAAACTTTACTGAATATTATAACTAACATGGTATGGAAAAGTATTCGTTGGTAACTAACATTAAAATTCTATTGACTGAAAAATAATAACAACTGACAGTTTTAGAAAAGTATACGGTTTTTACACAGCTGAACGCAACATCTTCGTCGAAACTAGTCTGTATGTATACACAAACTAGAGAATAGTGAGATATTGAGTGAACTCTTTTAATATTTATCGTTGTGAATTCTTACTAGCTAAGCTCTAATTAACTTAGGACCGTTTCGTAACAAAGCACGTAAGCAAGGCGATAAAATGCTTTACCGATTGAACTATGGCTATTTAAAAGAGTCGGTGACGCGGCTTAATAAATACGTCAAGGTGTTTCATTACCTAAAAACGGGAAAATTTCCATTATAGATAAACGGTAGTCGAGATCATGTAAACTGTCGTGGAAAGTTCAAATTCAAAATATAATAACTGACCCAGCCTAAGTAGGATTTTTTATCCCTCTCCAAGTTCAACAGCTTTGTGAGATACAGTCACTCCGGAAAACAGGACCTAGTAAAGTGCAGAAGAGTTCATTTCATTGATAGATCCTGCATTACCTGTACCGATCATCTACATTTCCCCACCGACATTTGCTTCTGTTGTTCCAAATTCTATAAAATTACTACTTTACAAATTGCTAAATGTTAATAACTGTTCACGACGACGAATAATTAGTACAAGAACGCAAAACGAACAAATTATATTAAATTAGCCTCAGTAATTTGGCTTCCTTGGTTTGGTAACGACAGAGTCGCATGTCTGGATGTTTTAAGGTATTGGCATTACATAATGTATTTACTCAAAGAATATCAGCGCTTTAATTTATTGCTTTTTACAAATAGGCAAACTTATAATTTTCTTGACTTTTGAATTCTTCACTTCTGTTGAGAATTAAATTCTTCTAAATATAAAACCAGTCCAAACATATCTTGTTTACAGGTTTAGGTGTAGAATACGCTGCATAATGAGGTTTATTAGGTATTGTGTATGAAACCTATGTTACAACACAGCAGAAAGTAAAACATGGAACATAATAAAATAAGACGAACCACCTTACCTAAACTAAAAGAGTATTTCGGAATATTTACCTTTTAAATGAAATGGGAATCAGGTGTTATTGAAAATAAACTAGTTTCATTGTGCATAATAGGTTTAAGTTTTTTCTGTTATTCATAGTTCACGGTTACTAACGAAATTAATTATTGATCCAGTATCTCAAACTCATTATTTATGCAACAATTTCAACAAAAGGTTAGGAATGACTGCTTAGTAAAAACGTTATTTAATGGCTATTAAAGACTGTTTATATTGCCACACCTCAAAACCTTAAAAATTCTAAATTGTGGTCTTATCAATTTGTCTTATCTTACTCAGAAGCTGAACGGATTTTCTTCATTAAAGTAATGAACACTAATTTCTGAATTATTCCAGGGTTAACATTTACAATAAAAGTTGTAAATTCTCTGTCCCTCTCTACTAACATACACAGCGTAGAATTTCAATTGAAATATAATTTTGTTTATATTTGTCAAAAAATACAATTTTTCTATTTTAAAATAGGTAATGCTATATTTCTAGAAACTATTTATAAGGTATTAGGTACTTGATAACAATTGAATTAAGGCTATCATTACTAACGTTAATTGTTCTACAAAATCAAACAAAAAAACAAACAAATCATATTAAAGTGAATCACGACACCCTTCTCTAAACACATAATCGCTTCTTACAAAAATCAATATTTTTGTTAAAAGTTGGATGCAGTCTACTATGTTTGGATGTAATCGGCAATAGTGTAGTCCCACTCCTCCAATCAATAGTAATTTTAGATTCTGTTATATCGATAGAAAAATAGTGAAGGGATTTGCGCTTGCTTTATAACTGATATAGGGAATAAATATAAGTATCTAGAATGTTTAAAAAAAACTTCAAATATAAGTCACGAGGAAAATTAAAATTAATAACTAACCATAAGATATAAAATACCACCTCGTGCCACCATGTACTACCTAGTCCATTTCTTTTCTATACCGTTGTTAGCATATTCCGCAAGGTACAAGGAATATAAAATAAGAATTTTATCTATTTTCTGGGATTTTTACTTCGTCGATATTGGCAGCCTTGGATAAACACTTCCGGTTCAGAATCGATTCTTACCAGATAAAGGTTTCTTCTCCCTTTCATGCTATCTTATGAGAATTTTCATATAAAAGTTCCCTCACCCACAGACACACTTGTGTATGCGTGCGTGTTTGCTTGTGTATAAAGATTCCTAATGATTATTTTTAACATTTATTGTTCCTATCCTAACAGTGAGAATATTTTCCTTTACTAACAAACAAAAGCTTTGTTTAAAGGTAATTCATAAGGTAATACATTTAGACATGACGCATGCTTAACATTAGGGGTTTCATATATATATATATATATATATATATATATATATATATATATATATATATATATATATTTAAAATTGTCTAATATGATATTTTCATGTTATATATTGCTTATTTTCTGTATATTTCAACATGTATAATAATAGAATAAGGTGCTTTCCACCAATAATTAGGTTTATTTGATTATATAAATAACATTATATCCCCTCTTTACATTTAACGTGTTGGAAGACTCTCATATCCTGTGCATAATAATTTCTTTCACAGCTCCCGATAAATCAAATTCGCTTTCGTTTAAACGAGAAATGTTGCTGGAATCCCGGCTTACTTCTAGCTACCCTAAGGCAACCCTCTTCATATTCCGTAACAACTGTACCCCGGTTGTTGCTGAACATTAATACAGTTTACATATTAGGCTCTTAGGTAGAATTTATGTATTCGTCGACCAGAAAACATCATGCACTGTCGTTATCCTTTACCAAAGTCATAACTTGCGCCTAACCTTTAGGAAACCCTAATACCACGCTTCCGTGAACGCCGTATTAACTTTTGTTCTATTTATACTATATATTAAAAATTATTTACTAGTAACAAAATAATGAGTCAATCCTATGTATCAGTAAATATCTAAGAAGAATCGATGTTTTTGAAAATGACCTATGAGCACCCTCCTCTAGTAGTCGGCCTCTCGCCAAGTTACGCAACCCCCAAGTGCAGGCTTACAAAATATTACCTATACATTCCAAGTTCGACCATACTCATTATCGGATGCTGTTTAAGCCCTACCTTACCTCCATGTAACCTCCCCATCACCCCGTACAACTTGCTTCACGTAACATAATTCCTTCTATATAGACAGAGAATACTATTTGTATCTGATTTATTCTAGGATTATTTTTTTAAAGCAATATTGATTTGACTTCTACCCTAACCACTGAACAACAATAGCCCCTGCTACAAATTTGTAAACAGCCTTGATGTACAACACAGTTGGCATCCTCAGAAGGTTGCAAGCATTATTACGTTGTCCACCTTCTGATGATGCTTACTGTAAAGCTAAATGTACATCAAGGTTTTTTTGAATATCTGTTGCTAGGGTTATTTTTCTTTAATGATTATGATTACGCTAAAGTGCCCTGTGTAGATTTTTGTTTCTAGCCTACCCTTTTTTGCATATTTCTTCATTTCTTTAAAGTTTTAAAAATGTCCATATAATAATTGTCTTGTTCAGTTCTTTCCTATATCTGAAATATTACCAATTATTTTTATTCCAATACACACACACACACACACACACACACGCACACAAACACACACACACACGCATACACACACACACACACACACACACAAACACACACACACACACACACATACGCAGTCACATACACATACACACACACACACACACACACACACACACACACACACACACACACATACACATACACACACACACAAACACACACACAGTCACATACACATACACACACACACAAAACACACACACGCACACATACACACACACACACACACACACACACACACACACACACACACACACATACACACACACACACACAGAAACACACACACACACACACACATATATATATATATATATATATATATATATATATATATATATATATATATATATATATATATATATACATCCCGCTATCAATATGGCAGCATTTCATTTTGCAACCATATGGCAGCCACTTAAAAGAGAGGAGTATAAATGTTTTTCGTCGTGTATAATTTATTTCTAATAAACATGATACTACTCCATGTACTTTAATTTTATAAAATCTTAAAAATACAAAATTGACTGAAGTACTATCAATACGGCAGCATTTCATTTAGGCATCAGTATGGCAGCCAGTGTATATTTTCGTTCAGTCTAATAACAATATGGCAGCCGGTGTGTATATTATTCCCACGCTACTAACTATACGAGAACCAACAGTGTTGCCACTATGGTGCTACTATTTGACTAGTCAAATGTTTAGACTCTAAGACACGTGTGTGTAATCACGGTAAAACACAAACATTAGTATGGCCCTTCTTCATTTCAGCTGGCCAATTATTTACTCAACTCACATAAGTCTTAGTTGTTAGTTTTCATAAACGTGTACAACTATCGAAAGCTGACGGGAATACAAGTGTGTGCCTCTACAGGAGTAGCAAAAGGATCAATAAGGGTAAAATATCGGAACAAAAAAAAAGCTAGGAAATAATCAATTGGGATGTTTTTAAGGATGCTGAGTCCACTACTGTGAACAAAATTAAACGGGGATGAACGGGTGGGGCTCTATAGGAGTTATAAAGGAGGATTTTGACTTGGGGTCAAAATGACAAAAGGCAAAAAAAACAATGGAAAATGATCACTCGGGGGGTTTAAAGGTGGTGAGTCTTTTACCGTTATCGAAAGTCAATGGAGATACACGGATGATCCTCTATGGGAGTAGCAAATGATGAATTGGAGTATAAATGTGAGAAGGCAAAACAAAGCTAGAATATGATCAATCGTAGTGTTTTTTAGGTTGCTGAGTCCAATACAGTCTTCCATATTAATCGGGAATGCACGGGTGTGGCTCTACGGAAGCAGAAAAGGGGTGAATTGGGGTAAAATTGTCAGAAGGCCAAAAAACAATTGAAAATGAACATTCGGGTGGTTTTTAATGGTGCTGAGTCGTTTACCGTAATCGAACGTCAATGTGAATATACGGGTGACCCTCTATGGGAATAGCAAATGATGAATTGGGGGTATAATTGTGAGAAGTCAAAAAAAAACTAGAAAATGATCAATCGTAGTGTTTTGGAGGGTACTGAGTCCCATACCACCTTCAATATTAAACGGGGATGCTCGGTTGTTGCTCTACGAGAGTAGGAAATTGGTAAATTGGGGTAAAATTGTCAGAAGGCAAAAAAACAATTGAAAATGATCATTCGAGTGGTTTTTAATGGTGCAGAGTCTTTAACCGTTATCGAACGTCAATGGGGATACACGGGTGACCATCTATGGGAGTAGCAAATGATGAATTGGGGTATAATTGTGAGAAAGCAAAAAAAAACTAGAAAATGATCAATGGTAATGTTCTGGAGGGTGCTGAGTCCAATACCGCCTACAATATTAAACGGGGATGCTCGGTTGTTGCTCTACGAGAGTAGAAAGGGGTAAAATTGTCAGAAGGCAAAAAAACAATTGAAAATGATCACTCGGGGGGTTTTAAAGGTGGTGAGTCTTTTACCGTTATCGAAAGTCAATGGAGATACACGGATGATCCTCTATGGGAGTAGCAAATGATGAATTGGAGTATAAATGTGAGAAGGCAAAACAAAGCTAGAGTATGATCAATCTTAGTGTTTTTTCGGTTGCTGAATCCAATACCGTCTTCCATATCAATCGGGAATGCACGGGTGTGGCTCTACGGGAGTAGAAAAGGGGTGAAGTGGGGTAAAATTGTCAGAAGGCAAAAAAAAACAATTAAAATGAACATTCGGGTGGTTTTTAATGGTGCTGAGTCGTTTACCGTAATCGAACGTCAATGTGAATATACGGGTGACCCTCTATGGGAATAGCAAATGATGAATTGGAGGTATAATTGTGAGAAGGCAAAAAAAACTAGAAAAAGATCAATCGTAGTGTTTTGGAGGGTGCTGAGTCCAATACCGTCATTAAAAGCTAATGGGAATATGAGGGTGTGGTTCTACGGGAGTAGAAAGGGTGGTCAATTTTTATGAAAATGTCAGATACTAGAAAAATGTCTAGTAAAATAATACTCTGGGTTTGTAAGGGGTGACTCCAATTTCGTCATCGAAAGTCAAGGATAACGCACGTGTGAGTTTTCGAGAGTGCGATTCCAGACACTGTTAAAAAATAGCGGGAAAGTGTGATTAGTCATATGTTTGGAGAGGAAGATGAGTGGAAGCTGGGCACAATCATAAATATTAGATTATTCATTCTTATCATCAGCTGTCGTAATCTGTAAGCAAGTTAGACAGAATGTAATGTATTTTATTGAGCTCATGCAGTTCCAAATAAAACGAGTTTAGGCCTACTTTTCTTGTTTCAATTTTGTTTTACCTTCTAGCTCCTAATATACTTGTGCGACAAGTCGTTTGCGAATAAGATATTGAACCATGTAATAGATTAGTCAATATTCTATTTTACAACCACTGTTGAACTTATCTCTAATTTTAATTGTTTAATTTAAAATCATTGGGTTATGAATATTTCTTATACAAGTGTATAATAGTGAAATAAAATTCTATTTACTGTTGTCTTTATAAAAAAAGAATAACCAATAATAATGTTTTTTCAAATTAAATGTTAATGTAATATTTGTAATGTGGAGCATACATTTAGTTGCAATGATTTCGGGTTATCACTAAAGCATTTTACGGACAAAAATTATAATAACATATTACGTCAGACCACTTGAGCTGAGGGTCCGGGATGTAATGAAATTTTGTATTTCAATTGATTTCTACTATATTTTATTACACTTTCAAAGATATATGATATTTTTGTCATTAATAACATAATATATATTTTTTTTTCATCCAAAATAAACAAAGATTTTTACAAAAATATAAATAATGTAGCAAAGAAACGAAACTTAATATACAAAATTGTGTAGATATAATATGAAATTAAGAATGAAATAGTAATTGCAAATTTTTTATTACTTATAACACTAGTTAACTAAATGACTAATAAATATAAAACGAGAAAATATATTAAAAGGAAAACCTTGTGTTTAAACAAGTATTTATTTTTCTTTACCTATATATAAATAGAGAAAAAAAGTAACAACAAAATATAAACCTAAAAACTAATTAATTAATGAAGAAATAGTTTTAAAAATCAACTTCGATGAAGGTAAAAACATTGAGTACAACTTCATTAATCCAGATATTGTGGCTGAAACTGAAGACGCACCTGGCAACCAACACCACCTATAAGTGCCTATCAAGCCCATGCCACGGGGAATAACAAACACTGTGTCTGTGTGGTGTTCCATTTCTGCGACGAATGAATGTAAAGGCCAATTTACATCTGTTCTAATTTAGCTTAGGCGTAATTTCGATACATTTCTTACTTTATTTCAAAAACTTCTTCGATATATTGTATCACCTTTACCTCAGGTAGGTAACCAGAAAAATCTACCTTTATTGTACATTGTAAATAAAAGAAGGCTTTTATTTGGTCGAATCTCATCTAATGGTAATTTCTTGCTCACGTAGGCCCATTGAACACGTCTATATTTTATAGGTTCAAACGAGCACAAATTACCATTTTTCGGGTAAAAAAAATTAAACATTGAAATAATAGTATTTCTGTACTTACGACAGCCAAATGTAACCAAAAACTGTAAGGATATAGTTCTTCCCAATGTATATTACATTGTAGCTAGGCATCACGGTGAAAAACGTTTTCGGTAAGCAATGTAATACATCTCTTTTATTTATCCACCATATTTGATTTGTCATAAGTTGTTATACGTACAAATGTGTTTCAGTAAAGACCTATTTTTTCTAAAAGTTCTTCTTTAACTACATTCATTAAATTTTCCTGGTAGTCGTTGTTGGCAGGTGAAAACATTACTTTAATTGCTCCCTTAGATATTTTCTGAAAGAATGACATTTCACCTTGATTGTGATGTTACTTTCATCAAGACACGTTGAATGCACCTGAAAATATATCTGATAAGATTTAAGTATATTTTAATCTTCTTCTTTAATTCTATCTTTAACCGTATCCCTCCTGGCTCGCATATCTACAATTTGATTTATTATTATTATTATGGTGAAATAATTTACAAATATTTTGGCTAATATAGCTGAGGAACCAGCCTTCAAAAACTAGCTGTAAAATAGCGTTATGCAGAGTGACAGAATAAAATTAGTCTCTATGATGGTATTTCTTGTTAAAAAAACAAGACGTAAAAGATAATGACTGTTTTGTAGATTTTTCACTTTAAAAAATCTCTCCGTTCTTCGGTCGACATGTTAAATACATTTTTATAGTTAGTATCAGAATGATTTTAGTTCGTTCGGCTGTGTCTGATCTCAAGACAAAGTCTGCTAATACTCAATCACTTCTCAAAACTGTCTTCTTTGTTTATATATTTTACGAATCCTACCACTAGCAATACCAGTTAATAAATAACTCCTAATTACAAACTTAATATTTCAATTTGAATATTCTCTATTCTTCGTTGATAGAAAATTACTTCAGTTAAGCGACCTTAACCAAGAGCTTATATAACGTTTTGTAGTCAATCTTTAGACGTTGATAATCATAAATATTTACTACCGATGATCACGGTAATTTTTCACTATACTTTATATTTACTGATAATCTCGTTTTATTTTTATGGTAGGCGAACAAAAAGACTATCTACGATCAAAACATTGGGCGTCCCGATAAAGATTACAACGGGCATCGGCTTTTTTTTAGCTATAATTGCCGATACTTAGTATGGTATTCATATCGTATGGTATCCTCGCTAGCAAGATTCAGTACAGTAGTCTTGAAGAGCCAAGCAACATTAATTTATGTATGTACTGTAATCAATAAAGTTCTACATACGTATTTTAATTATAGTATTAGGGTTCATTAGAACTCCTGTTTCTAGTGTACAGGAAGCTATTTCCGTGTAATCCAAGTCTTCGGTAATCCGACGGTGTCTCGGTGCCATCTACCTCGAATTATCCATGCACTACTGTATTTGTTTCCGTACCAATGATCACCATACTTGTAACAGTTTTTCATGCAACTCTAAAGTGAGTGAAAATCCCATAGACATTAAAGTTACTCTTGGGACTAGAATATCGAGGATAAACATAATAGATTAATTACATTGCTTACTGAAAACGTCTTGATTCCTAGCAACACTGCAATATACATTGGGATGAACTATATCCTTACATATAGTCTGCAGAGATATAGAAATAAAGAATTTTAAATATTTACCATTGCTTAAACCGCCTGAACTGCTCTCTAGTTTAATTGGCATATTAACACCTATGATACATGTATCCTTAAATAAGTACTTAAAATGTTTTGCCTTTATGGTCATAGAATGTGTGTATATATCCACGTGTTCTTTCTTATCTACATTATTTATATCTTTCAAACTATTTTTGAGTATTTGGATGAAAAAAATATATATAATGTTATTATTGATAAAAATGATGTTGTATGGCCTATAAATAACCCTAGCTCTTTAATACCTTGGTCATTCATTTGGAAAAGTTGAGATATTGTTGCCAAGTGTTTCATTAGAGTCCTCGATGTAAGTACTTAAGGAATTTGTAAACATGCTATTTTAGGACATACAGCTGTGGATTCGCGACCATATCTTGGAGAGAGCTATGCTGTGTATTTACAGACACAATTCTGATATGGAAACATAAACAGCCGACACTCCGAAAGCCATTCTGACGCGTTTGTTTACTTGATGACCAAACTCATCTTAATGGTCCGGTCAATGCATCTCGTTCTTTTCCCTTGGTGCTCTTAGATACTATAGGATCGATAAAGTATTTATTTTTTTAATTTAACTTGCTTTTAAAATTAATTGTCATATCATCTCTTTCCGATTTTAATAATCTAAAAGTGACTATTATTTGCTGTATATTGTTACAATTTGGTAACATTACAAACATGTTAACACTTGTATTAACAGATGTAACACTTAATATGGCCTACGCCATATATATTCACTAAAAGTTAATACCAATGTATTCAATAAACATATTAATAAAATAAAATATAGACTACCAGCGGCTAAAGTAGAGGATAGAAACAAATGTTTCCGTCTTTATACGACCATTTTGACGCTGGGAGAATACGATAAATTATTTACGTTTACGCCGTATGTAAATGAGAGAAAGGGATGGAAAAGATAGAATGCAGAAAGTCAATTTTTCGGGCATTCGGCCACGAGAGTACTTGTCGAGTGCGAGGCTTTATCTTTGTGTGGCTTGGACCTATGTTTGTTTACACCAGACAGTTTGATATCGTAATATAAACTGACAACACTCGCACAGATGTCATTTAGGTTCATGTATACAATACAGAGATTAACGAAAGATGATTCAGTATTTATTGACCTTTATCTACCGTCCTGCACATTTCTGTCACATTAGTACTGCCGTTGTAGCTCACAGGCACGAAATTTCTATTGTGCGGTTTAACAATTTATCTTGCATTTACTTTATAAAAATTGTTTTTGAATATTCTGGTTGCATGTGACTAGGGTACACGTAGTTTTATGAGATCAGTTATATTTTATTTACTAATTGAAAACTGTAGTAAATAAAACCTTC
Organism: Prosapia bicincta; assembly: GCA_036971475.1. NCBI lineage: Eukaryota > Metazoa > Arthropoda > Insecta > Hemiptera > Cercopidae > Prosapia > Prosapia bicincta. The sequence goes on from JBAIZL010000425.1 coordinate 1,834,109, forward strand.
TACAGATTTTAGCGCAGTTTAGCTAAAAAGACTTATAATCGCACGATAATTAACATACACTAATTATATCTTGTTCACTAATTGTACACACTTAACTTTATGTACAAGATAACATTTGACACATTATAAGCTTTATTTATGGAAACGCATTGGAAATAATAACTCAATTTTGACAGCAGTATTTACACAGCGGCTCAGAACATTCTAGACATATTGGCTATTCAAAGTCAGCTTACAAAGTGTAACTAGTCTTTCTATTTATTGTTGCTGGACAAATTCTACATTGTTTATAACAATTTATCTATACAAATAGAAAAATTTGTAAATTTCTGGAGGTTGCAGTTTTTCGAAATCATCTTCATCGTCTGATGCACTTCGTTGAGATTCGGTATCATGATCTTTTACTAAATTACTTCTGCACTCTGTTGCACAATTCCCCTATTCTCTTTAATGCCTTCTAAAAGTTGGTCATTAGATACAGCACCTGAATCACTGTCTTCTTCGGATAACCCGTCGCTGATGGTCAGGCACGATGACGGTAGTTAAAGGTTAAGCTTGGAATTTGTAGATATTGGCATAATAGGTTTTCTGAATATATAAACTGATCAAGATAAGTCGATGAAATGATGTGGGTCAAAAAATTCTCTTTGTCGTTTATTTTAAGTTGTATGAAGGTTGAAAAAATATAAGGTCTACTTATTTATAGTTTTTTTATTTACGGTTATAGTAGAAATTTTTCATTAACGGATGGTTGAAAAGTCATCCGCTGCCCCCGCTAACGATACCATTCTTTTTAAAAGAAAAAAAGAAAATAACACGAAAAGAGAGAAAATTAATTACCCGAAGAAGAATGAGAAAACAAACATAAATGTTTAGATAGTCTAAGTAAAAATGGAAACAAAATATATGACAATTAGGTAGACAATATACATTATTTTAAAAATTAAATAAAAAATTTAATTTTTATAAAATTATCAATTTGGGACAAACGGTTATCTTTTCAAATTGAATAGTTCGAGCATACAGTCTTTAAAATTCTTAAAGCACATGGTCAGGCTGCATTGAAACACTGCTTCGCGCTATAAAGATTAGTTTGACAGACATGACGTAAACAAACGTGCTAGAACTGCTATCGGAGTGCCGCCTGTTTATATTTTCATATCACAAACATTTCTGTCAACAGATGTAGCACAGCTTCTGTCCAATACAAGGTCGCGAACCCGACTCTTTCTTTTGGTTATGTTGCATAGTTGGAAACATGCCAATTACGGGCGATTTATTGTCAATGGGATATAATCACCCCTTGGTAACCCCTTACATCTTATTTTGATGACAAGGGACTAGGACCTTCGAAAATCTTCGAATGCCCATTTTTGGGCAATATTTTAGATTCTGGCAAGTTTTACCTCAATACACCCACAGCGACACCCGCAGTCCTATCCCGGATTGTAGATGGCCAACTTCGGTGCTAGGATTAGACTCAGCATCATTAAAAACCCCCAGTGATCATTTTATATCGATCTCTTGGCCTCTGACCTTTTTACCCCAAATCATCCCTTTGGTACTTAAGTAGAGTCACATCCGGTCCATTCCCGGTGACTCTAGATGACGCCATTGAATTTAGCATCCTAAAAAACCCCGGAACGGTAATTATCCCGCGATTGATAGACATCTGACAATTTTACCCTAATTCAACCCCTTTGGTACATGGATTTAGCCTCACAAGTACATCCCCGGAGACTTCCGATGACGGCATTGAATTCAGCATCCTCAAAAACCCCCAAGCGGATATTTTTCAGCGATTTTTTGACCTCTGACATTCTCACCCCAATTCACCCCTTTGGCACTCTCGTGGAACCACACCAATGCATTACCGGTTACTTTCGGTGAGGGAATTGAATTCCGCCTCATCAAATTTCCCCGAGTTTTTATTTTCTAGTAATTGTTTCTCTTTTGACATTTTTACCCCAAATCATCCCTTTGGCACTCACGTAGAGTCACATACGTCCATCCCCGGTGACTTTCGATGACGCCATTGATATCAGCACGCTCAGAAACCCCCGAGCGGTTATGTTCCAGCGATTTTTTATACTTCTGACATTTTCACCCCAATTTACCCCTTTGCTAGTTGCGTGGAACCACACCAGTGGATCCCCGGTGACTTTCGGTGACGGCATTGAATTCCGTATAATCAAAAATTCCCGAGCTCTTATTTTCTAGTACTTTTTTGACTTTTGACATTTCTACCCCAAATCATCCCTTTGGTACTAACGTAGAGTCACAACCGTCCATCCCCGGTGACTCTAGATGACGTCATTGAATTTAGCATCCTCAGAAACCCCCGAACGGTCATTTCCTGCGATTCTTAGGCATCTGACATTTTGACCCTAATTCAACCCCATTGGTACATGGGTTTAGCCTCACCAGTACATCCCCGGAGACTTTCGATGACGGCATTGAATTCAGCGTCACCAAAAACCTCCGTGCGGATATTTTCCAGCGATTTTTTGACTGCTGACATTTTCACCCCAATTCACCCTTTGGTACTCGCGTGGAACCACACCAATGCATTCCCGGTGACTTTCGATAACGGCATTGAATTCCGCCTCATCAAAATTCCCAGAGTTGTTATTTTCTATTATTTTTTTTTGACTTTTCACATTTCTACCCCAAATCATCCCTTTGACACTTACGTAGATTCTCATCTGTCCATCCCCGGTGACTTTCGATGGCGGGATTGAATTCAGCATCCTTAAAAACCCCCGAGTGGTTATGTTCCAGCGATTTTTTGAGTTTTGACTTTTTCACCCCAACCACCCCTTTGGTACTCGCGTGGAACTATACCAGTGCATCCCCGGCGATTTTCTGGGACGGCATTAAATTCCACCTTACCAAAAAACCCGAGTGGTTATTTTCTAGTTTTTTTTTGACTTTTGACTTTTTTACCCCAAATCATCCCTTTGGTACTTAAGTAGAGTCACATCCGGTCCATTCCCGGTGACTCTAGATGACGCCATTGAATTTAGCATCCTAAAAAACCCCCGAACGGTAATTATCCCGCGATTCATAGACATCTGACAATTTTACCCTAATTCAACCCCTTTGGTACATGGATTTAGCCTCACAAGTACATCCCCGGAGACTTCCGATGACGGCATTGAATTCAGCATCCTCAAAAACCCCCAAGCGGATATTTTTCAGCGATTTTTTGACCTCTGACATTCTCACCCCAATTCACCCCTTTGGCACTCTCGTGGAACCACACCAATGCATTACCGGTTACTTTCGGTGAGGGAATTGAATTCCGCCTCATCAAATTTCCCCGAGTTTTTATTTTCTAGTAATTGTTTCTCTTTTGACATTTTTACCCCAAATCATCCCTTTGGCACTCACGTAGAGTCACATACGTCCATCCCCGGTGACTTTCGATGACGCCATTGATATCAGCACGCTCAGAAACCCCCGAGCGGTTATGTTCCAGCGATTTTTTATACTTCTGACATTTTCACCCCAATTTACCCCTTTGCTAGTTGCGTGGAACCACACCAGTGGATCCCCGGTGACTTTCGGTGACGGCATTGAATTCCGTATAATCAAAAATTCCCGAGCTCTTATTTTCTAGTACTTTTTTGACTTTTGACATTTCTACCCCAAATCATCCCTTTGGTACTAACGTAGAGTCACAACCGTCCATCCCCGGTGACTCTAGATGACGTCATTGAATTTAGCATCCTCAGAAACCCCCGAACGGTCATTTCCTGCGATTCTTAGGCATCTGACATTTTGACCCTAATTCAACCCCATTGGTACATGGGTTTAGCCTCACCAGTACATCCCCGGAGACTTTCGATGACGGCATTGAATTCAGCGTCACCAAAAACCTCCGTGCGGATATTTTCCAGCGATTTTTTGACTGCTGACATTTTCACCCCAATTCACCCTTTGGTACTCGCGTGGAACCACACCAATGCATTCCCGGTGACTTTCGATAACGGCATTGAATTCCGCCTCATCAAAATTCCCAGAGTTGTTATTTTCTATTATTTTTTTTTGACTTTTCACATTTCTACCCCAAATCATCCCTTTGACACTTACGTAGATTCTCATCTGTCCATCCCCGGTGACTTTCGATGGCGGGATTGAATTCAGCATCCTTAAAAACCCCCGAGTGGTTATGTTCCAGCGATTTTTTGAGTTTTGACTTTTTCACCCCAACCACCCCTTTGGTACTCGCGTGGAACTATACCAGTGCATCCCCGGCGATTTTCTGGGACGGCATTAAATTCCACCTTACCAAAAAACCCGAGTGGTTATTTTCTAGTTTTTTTTTGACTTTTGACTTTTTTACCCCAAATCATCCCTTTGGTACTTAAGTAGAGTCACATCCGGTCCATTCCCGGTGACTCTAGATGACGCCATTGAATTTAGCATCCTAAAAAACCCCCGAACGGTAATTATCCCGCGATTCATAGACATCTGACAATTTTACCCTAATTCAACCCCTTTGGTACATGGATTTAGTCTCACAAGTACATCCCCGGAGACTTCCGATGACGGCATTGAATTCAGCATCCTCAAAAACCCCCAAGCGGATATTTTTCAGCGATTTTTTTACCTCTGACTTTCTTACCCCAATTCACCCCTTTGGCACTCTCGTGGAACCACACCAATGCATTACCGGTTACTTTCGGTGAGGGCATTGAATTCAGCCTCATCAAAATTCCCCGAGTTTTTATTTTCTAGTAATTGTTTCACTTTTGACATTTCTACCCCAAATCATCCCTTTGGTACTCACGTAGAGTCTCATCTGTCCATCCCCCGTGACTTTCGATAGCGGCATTGAATTCAGCATCCTCAAGAACCCCCGAGTGGTTATGTTCCAGCGATTTTTTGACTTTTGACTTTTTTACCCCAAATCATCCCTTTGGTACTTACGTAGAGTCACATCCGGTCCATCCCCGGAGACTCTAGATGACACCATTGAATTTAGCATTCTCAAAAACCCCCGAACGGTCATTATCCCGCTATTCTTAGGCATCTGACATTTTTACCCTAATTCAACCCCTTTTGCATATGGGTTTAGCCTCACCAGTACATCCCCGGTGACTTTCGATACGGCATTGATTTCAGCATCCTCAAAAACCCCCGATTGGTCACTTTCCAGCGATTCTTTGTCCAATTCAAATATATACATTAGGTCGTACGATTGATATCCATCTGGATGCCAGCAATGTTGCCAAGTTTGTGGCTGCCATAATGTTAGAGAATGGTTGAAATATACAGTAAATTTATATACAGTAGGCGACTATGCTGCCCCTGGCGTAAATGTTACGAACTTGTGATATACAAATCCCGTTCACTCTGCTATCAATACGAGCACCGTTTGGTTATTACAAATTATTTTTTAAAAATTCAGGACAACCATAGAACTTCCAAATACAGTATAGCTCCAATAAAACACTTCTTTTTACACTTATTGACATGGTTTTTATTTCGATTATTGTCAGAGGGTGTTACATTACCATGGATTACTATGTGGCAGCCGTATACTATTTGCCAGTTTGAATGCAAAATGACCAATGTATGGTCTCCGTATTGTTAGCAGGCTGTATATATATATATATATATATATATATATATATATATATATATATATATATATATATATATATATATATATATATATATATATATATATAGAGAGAGAGAGAGAGAGAGAGAGAGAGAATATTTTTGTCTTCTTTACTTAGTTTTAGTTTATATTCTGACGTTCAAAGGTTTTACAGTGATGTTAGGCTCAGTTTGAAAGCTCCTCGACTCGTTATATCTTCGAAGCAGGCAAGTAATATTATCTAAGAAACTGTCTGCATTCTTGTCAAGTTACACAGTATCTTTACTTTAGGCGCGGATATATGGTATAAAATATACTAGTATAGCAATAACTAACCTGGCCACTTTATCTGCTACATAACGAGCATCCACAGGTAACGTTCGTGCGGTTACATTGAGAATCAGCATTACTCTTCCTAACGGCATAAGCTGTTTGAACATAAATTGAAAATAGCTGTTATATTCTTTATCATATGCTAGTGTAATAATTACATGTTATGTGTTTGTCATTTATTTTGTATTGTGTTTTACTTTATTAGTTTCTTATCTATTTATTTTGGTCAAAGCGAATTCTAATGCGTTACGTGTGATGTAACCAAACATTAACAGTATAGACGTAAGAGTGCGAACATAGTTAGGCCCCGTTCGTCTAAAGCTGGCTTAAGTGTGAGACAAATATACAGAAATATTTCCCATAACTAAAACCGTTATGTTACCCAACATGCGTTGATTTTATGCACTGGATTCAATCCCCTAGAAAATCCCAAAGAAACCGACTGTACTTTTGCTTTTTCACAGCGGACTTTTGAACGTTCTTCTACTTTTAAAATAGGCAATAGTCAGATTCATTTAAAATTTGTCATACATAACAATCTCACAAATTTTCTTTACGATTTGTTATCCCTGGGGACTTGGACGCAGGAAAATTTAAAATATGATATTGAATGTACAATATTTAACGAGAATTTTAACTTAGAGCTTTAAAACTAACTAACTGACAGAGTAAAAGTCTTTATTGATCTCTAAGATGCATACCCTTTTTTGCACATTGCTTCTTTTTTTAATATTTTTTATAATTTTTCTTAATTATTGGTCTCATTTAGCTCTTTCCTATATTTAACTTATATCCAATTATTTTTATTCCATTATACTCGTATATATATATATATATATATATATATATATATATATATATATATATATATATTATTCTCCTCAAAAATAGAGAATAATTTTGTATTCTTTACTCAGTTTTATTTTATATTCTGAAGTCTAGGGATGTAAGATGTTAGTGCGATTTACAGTAATGTTAGAATCAGTTTTAAAGCTCATAGACCACTCATTGTGTGTTAGAAGCATGCAGGCTATATTCTTTAACAAATTGTCTACATTCGTGTCAAGTTACACAGTATGCTCACTTTAATCGCGGATATATGTCGCCACTTACCTAACGCCAGAGTCTAGAAATACACTTGCTCTTCAGTAAGATATGACTAACCACAATGAATTAAGTTGTTAACAATTTTCGTTCACATTTATAAGCCAGGCTTTTTTTAATAGAAACCAGATACTTTCTGTCTGCCACTGTGCTTAGTCTGATTCTGTATTTATAATTGATAAATGAATTCTCTTGCATCGAGGAGATGTTGATACATATTCATTTTCATAAACAACAATCTTATTTAAATTCTTTGCCCAGTCAAAAATGTATTGCTACCAAATCTGAATAGTATAACACTTACAACGGAACATCCAAACTGCCGTAGGGCTGAAATTAAAGTGTTCAAATATAACAACGGAGGACCATCCAAAAAATGATACGGTTAGTCAGACGCAAACACGTTATAATAATTATAAACCTTAAAAGTTCTTCAGTTTTCACACTTAGGTACTGTAATATGCTGATTAATGATTGGCAATAACTCAGCATGTTGCATAAGTATTTGTTTTATACATGTAATAACAATGTTATATGTCTATGTAATAAATTGATAAAGTAAAATAGCCCTAGAATAAAAATGTTTATTTTAAAACATTGTTGGTCAGCGTTGGGGAGGATCCCATGATGAATATTGCTAACCCAAGAAATGCTCTTTTTTCAATGTTTAGGGCCAGGGTTTTGATCAACTTGGCGTTTGTTTCAGGATTTCTTTCTTCAGCTGTATCAGATGAAAGATCACCATGGGCACATAATATTTTTTTGTGTTGAAAATTGTAATGAACTACTTTTCAAAATATCATAACGAAGTAATATTTATGTTTTCATAAATGTTAATAAGTAGCTTTGCTTCGTTTCTTTTATATTTTTAAAAATTTAACTGTGTTAAAAGATTAAAGCCGTGTAATATTTCAAATAAGTTAAAAAAAGCAAGTAAGTTGAAGCGATTGTAAAGGTATGTTCCAAATTTAATTTCTTGATAGGTTTCAATAGAATCAATCAGTAAATATACAAAACAACTGTTTATTAAACCAAACGTTGCCTAACAATATGTAGAGAAGTGAACTTTTTCTAATTTAAATTATTGTTATTATGTTGGTATTAACTATTAAATAAAACTTAAAAGTGTAACTTTTAGATATAATTTTAAAATTAATTCTTTTTTCGAAAATTTAAACGAGAACTTTAATGTAACCTATCTTTTTTCAGAAATATTTGAGTAGAAAGTGAGTCTGGCCAAGTCGAATTGTTAGATAGAATTGGTAAGGAAAACAACTGGCCCACTGAGCTTTTACAAGTGTAAATAACAATTATGTGTGAACAAGGTTTATTGTTTTTAAAATTTAAAGCACACTTTACAAATAACCAGGGGACTGTAACCAGTTGGACTATAAAACACTTGAATAATCCAGGAAAATATAAAACTAGAGCTTTACCACGTTACACGTTTACAGACGCGAATTGTGTCGCAGCAATTTGTACAAACATGAAATAAAACCAATTTAGCCTGTATTTGTTTGCGCCAGTATTGGACCCAACCGGGGACAATTAACACGGCTACAATTGGACGCTCCCTCTAGCCTGCCGTGTTATATGTACGACACAAAGCGCAATACAAGGTCCGACTGTATTCCTGTGATCCTGAAATGTGTGACAGTTTTACTGTTGGCAGCAGTGTTTGAGTCAGAGCCTCTCATTTCTTTACAAAGGGTAAATTTTATTCGTAAAGTAAAGAAAGATAATTGCGGTAAAACAATAATAATTTCCTAAAGTTACCACCATTGCTGACGGCCATGTTTAAGGTAAATGTTATCCTAAACATGACAACTAACTGGAACTAAAGTAAGGGAAGCAGAAATAATATATTTAAAAATAAAGTGGCATAAATTAAAGAAAAAACTTTTGCATGCAACGAGTTTGGTGAACCTAAGATATTTTAATTCTAGGTTTTTATGGCGGAAGTTTCTAGGAATGTTGTAGACAAAATGCCAACACAATAGAAAAAAAAACCTTTCTCCGAGAAACATAGAAATGACAAGAATATTACCTTCTCACTAGAATTTTACACCCTACATCTTACGTTCCAAGGGAAAATGTGAAAGGGAAAAGGATCACTAGAATTCAGACTTTATAATCGCACATTGATTGCTAAGTCACACCTGGTGACTGAAGTATAGGATGATGGAGTTGACATATATCATGAAATAATAACCGCCATTTATTTTAAATTACTTTAATTTTCCAACTTCTATAACTAGTTTAACATGTGGTAAAACTATACTCAAGGCCCTAGACTACTTTACTAACATTGTTGATCGCTTCTTAATTATGGTAAAAACCTTTGATCGTTGCGGAAGCCGCAGAATATGACGAAGCAGAAGATTGGAGAATGAAGTAAACAATATATCTGTTATAATATTTTATACTCATAAGACTCCTCAAAGATTTTAACGCTTAACCTAGTGGAGCGAATGTGAAAAAGTAAGAGTTTAAAAGTTAATACAGTAACGTTACATCGGGGAAACTTTGCCGAGAGAGTATGAAAATAAAAGTTGTTTAACATCAGGGGAAATCAAACTTTGTAAAGTCAGGATTTATCGAAAACGTATTTCTTCCGTTAAAGTAATTATATTTATTGAAATCTGACTGAGTTTCGTACGTGCTTCGATTTTAATAGCGCTATGTAATTGCAGAGGGAATCTTACGCCTGTCTCATGGGTTCCTTCATACTTGCCCTGACTTTACTCGCGAATATTTGTTATTAACTTAGGGAGTGAAGGTAGAGATATCGATATATGTCTGTGAGCCTGAATGAGCACACTCACAAAATTCAGGGGTAGGTTCCCCTGAGAGGTTTATTCCTTGAGATTCAGGTCTAGAAACAGGGTTCGTAGTCAACGGATAAACGATTACTATCTTCCTAGGTCATCGAGATAAAGTTTGTAGAGGAGTTAGCCGGAGGACGTCAAAGGAAAGGCAGGTCGAGGTTAGGTTTGTAAGAACACACACACACGGGCGCACACACACACACACACACGCTCGCGCGCTCACACACACACGCACGCACACACGCACACACACACACACACACACACACACACACAAACAAACAAACAAAGAAACACAATCAGGCACGCACACACATGAATATGAAACCAGGCCAAAAGGCACAATATCACAACAATTTTAACCAAATATAATAATGAAAAGTGAATATAAGAATAAGAGATGTAAGGAGAGTAACGTAGGCCTAGCTAGGGAAAGTTGTAATTCTTTAAAGGTAATTTGTAATCTAAAATGGTATATCCTAGAATTGAGGCTAGGAATAAAATCATATTTGATTCGGTTCATAACGTGTAGAGTGATTGTTTATAAGATCTTGCTAAACTGAGGAAACAGCGGTGCCGTCGTAATTTGATATATGAAAAGAAACAGTAAATTAAATAAATTAGAAGATATATAGACAAATAAATTATTAAAATGGAAGTTAAAAATTAAAGTAAAACGTAGCATTAAGGAAAAGGCATTCATAAAAACCGAGAAAATTAGTTAAGCGAATAGAAGCAGAATGGGTTCGATTAAAAATAAACAATACTGTTACAAGGGAAACGGAATTCCCATTGGTTTAAAAATTAAGATGGAAGAAATGATGTAGGATTTTGGTCTTTCGAAGAAGAGAACGTACCTTTGTTGAGGTAACGTGAGAGGAGCGTCTTGCCCGCCATCAGAAGCGGTCGTGTTTTACCAGCAAGAGAAGGTAAAGTTCCAATAGGTTGTAATACGACCGTATAAAGTACTTCGCTGTGACAAAGCTCATATCCTCATAACATCATCTTGACCAAGAAAATGCCCCAACGCCGGACTTGGAGAATTTCACAGACGCCATGGAAGAAGAGAACAACAAAATATCAAGAAAGAAAGGGACAAAGCCCACGAACCAACCACATTTGGAAGGTACTTCACATTTTGCAGTACAAGGTCATATAAACAATTCTATTAATTATTTTTACAATAAACCTTAATTTCAAAAAATAGTAAATTAAACTCAAAATTAAATAAAAAAAGCAATACAATACACAGATCCCGTACAGCACGAATATATTAGACAAGACATTAAACATAAAATGCCCAACATAAACAACTTAACAATAAACCTATCAAAAATAATGAACATTCAACCCTTAAATCAATAATACAAAAACGCAACAAACACAACCTTAATTCCTAAAATTAAAAAGGTAATTCCAACGTAATAATGCACCAACAAGACATCGACAAGAAAGTAAACAGTTTCACTGAAAACAAAATAACCGCACTCCGATCAGACCCCACACTTAAAATTGAACAGAAATTAAAAATCTTCTAAATAAATGCACCGAAATCATGAAAAGTGAACAAAAGAAATATTACAAACAAATAAAACCCCACGCCCCCACATTAAATGATTTACCTAAAATCCAAACAGAAAACACAATAATCCGACTACTAATCAATCACACACATCTTACCACAAACTTATCAGAGACAACATAAACTTTTACAATCACACATCCATATACAATAACATAGACCTCATACACAATATTCAAGACATCCACATACCACACAACTCCACCATTACCTCATTCGACATAAATAAGCATTACACTAATGTGCCAATAAAACAAACACTCCACATAGTACAAAATATGCTCACAGCAAACAACACGCCACATGAACTCGCACATAAAATAATCACACTCACCAAACTCATCACATCACAAAACTACTTCACATACCAACACAAATACTACACACAGAAAAATGGGCACCCTATCAGTTTTCCCTTAGACATCCTAGCAGAAATATTCCTACACCATATAGAACAAAAATACATTTTACAGAACAATAATTACACACATAAAATAATTTATTACCATAGATATGTAGATGACATTTTAATATTATAGAACGGAAATAAACGACAAATCAAGCAACTACAAAATTACATTAATACCATACACAAAAACCTCACATTTACCCTCGAATTAGAAGAAAACAATAAAATAAACTTTCTGGACCTTACCATTACCAAACACAACACCAGACATATTTTCAAAATATACAGAAAACCAACACTACCGATATTGTCATACATAATACATCTAATCACACCACACAACTAAAACACGCTACATTCAATCATATGTTACACCGCCTAATCAATATACCAATGCTACAGAAAGACGAAGAACTTAATACCATAAAATACAACGCTCAACAAAACGGCTACCAACACACACTCATAGACAACATACTCAGGAAAATTAAACATAAACCCCATCAAACGGCCACGCAGACTAACCACACAAAAAACAACAAATACATATTTCTCACCTACCACATCAAAAACACACAAAATAGTCTCCACATTCAAAAAACTCCAATACCAAATATCCTACAAAACAACAAACACTTTAAGACAACATATACAACCTTTTCAAAAAGAAACTGACAAATACAAACTCTCAGGTATTTACAAATTAACTTGTAACGATTGTCCCAACTATTACATCGGCCAAACTGGCACGTCATTTTATACACGCTTCGAAAAGCACATTGCCCCCCCCCCCCCAAAAACAACAAACCCTAAATCCAGCTACGCAAAACACCTAAAACCACCCAACACACACACACACACACACCGACATACACACTAATTTAAATGTTTTACACGCATTAAAACAAAGTAAAAAAACTAACAAACTTAGAAAAATATGAAATCTACAAACACTACGCAACAGATAAAGAAAACGTATTAAATTACCACTCACACTTTGAAGCCAACAGCCGTTTCTATTATACGACACACGACTCAAACTACCCACCCATTCCACAGTCATAAATCCATTCCCGTTAGTGCCTTTACACCCAACCGATGCCGCCAGTAGAGGGTTAGCTTCGTAAAAGGAACGATTGTTTTGAAACGCGTCTGCAAGTAAGCAATTACGTATTCAATTAGTTAAGTATTTTTAAAATTAGTTTCATTAAATAAACGTTGACTAGTCTAGGGGAGATAAACATCTCTTAGGTTACCTAAATTAACTTATAAATATTCTAAATTGATTTTCCATTCAACCGTTTGGCTGAAATGGAAATTACCGTATTACATTTAATTGATAGTATCAAATATGGCTTATCCTCGAGGAACGGATATAAATCCGTTATTAATCTAGTTGATAAGTATGGCTAAAAGGGAAAGTAAATGAAGGTTTTATTAAATGTGTAACCTAGTATAACTAACTAGAGTAACCTAAAAATGGGTAAATGTTAACCAGACTCTGATATTGAATTGGATGAAGTTTGTATTAAAAGGCATAGCATATTGTAACTAGATAGAGTAACTTTAAACTGTTTGAAAATTACAATATTCTGACATATGAGAAATTTAGCTTGGCTAAACAAAAATATGTAAACATTAATTATGATAATTGAAATTCAGTTAATGTTAGTATATATATTATGAACTTTCGGTTTTTGATAATATTAGGAAAGAATCGGGTAGATATAATTATATGTGTGTGTTAATAATAATGTAGATTTATTAAAAAGACATATTCTGCATTAATAACCTGACACTAGATAGGCAAGTTAAGTGTAATTTAAGGATATATAAAACTTAAGAAGAAGATAAATCCTGTATAATAACATAAACTAAATAAGAATACATTCTAATGTAAAATAAAATATTTAATATTTTCCAATTAGCTATGTTTTCATTTAAGATAAAATAAATTCACTAGGTATCCGATTGTCGTCCTTAAGTCAAAAGTGTCTCTCAAAGTTTCCATTACTCCAAAAGGAGCATAAAAGGCTTTTAGGAGGCTAATTGGTTTTTGTAACAAACTCAGAGGTTGGTTCCCCTGAGAGGTTTATTCCTTGAGATTCAGGTCTAGAACCAGAGTTCGTAGTCAAGGGATAAACCATTACTATCTTGCGGACGAGGAAATGTCATCGAGATAAAGATTGGAGAGGAGTTAGCCGGAGGACGTCGAGGGAAAGGCAAAGTGAGGTTATGTTTGTAAGAACACATACACACACACACACACACAAACAACACACATACACACAAACAAACACACACACACACACACACACACACACACAAACAACCACACACACACACACACACACACACACACACACACACACACACACACACACACACACACACACACACACACACACACACACACACACACATTAACACACTCACGCATGCACAGTGAGATTATGTACACGTTGTTTATGCTTTGTATTGTTGTAAATGTTTTACTATAATTATTTGGATTAAATTGAAAGTTTCAAAGTCACAAGTAGCGTGGAATGGACATTTTAAAAATTTGTTACACTAAAACACTGTTCGCTTCGAACAACGTTCATATTTGTACAATAAACTATTTCAAATATTGTTGTGCAAAAAATACTGAAGCTATGTCACCGTTGAACATGAAAAGAGACAAGAAATGTGAAGCGAATCAAGTCTCTAATCTAATCTCGGACCCCAAGGCTCACCAAGTAAAGGACGAATTTCCGATTTGCAACCACTTCCTGCTCTCCCTTCATGGTCTGAGTATAACCTTATCTCTCGTGCTTGCAATGTCCGTAAGAGGTATCGTCTTATAAATGTTAACCTTCATCACTTGAAAATACATTTTCCAGAACTTTAATTATATTAACATACATAGTATTAAGTAAGAAAAATATAATCATTTTGAAAAACGATATATATGTATATATTCTATACGTTTTCTTGTTTCACGTGAAATGTAATTAACGAAATTTTTAAAAGGTTTTAGTTGTTGTGTTTGTAAAAACTACACAATCATAGATAAAATTTGTCCTTTTGAATTTAAAATATAACGTATAAATCAATGTTGCTATTGCCTGGATGATTGTATTGCCCCAGCATAGAAGGATACCTTTTATTGTCAGGATAAAGGCTCCGTCTAAAGGATTTTTGTATTGTTGCTACGTAATAGTGGAATTTTAAAGAACTTTGCAAGCATTACAGTCTCCACCAAAGGCATTGTGACGTGTACATGTAATCTGATAAATCCCGGCTAAAACTCTCAACTCGATAATATAAAAACCTATATTTACATTTAGGCTGAAGTAACGTCTATTGTATACAACTTTGTAAAAAGGAATATTCCTGCGGAGTGATTTATATAAAAAGAAAACAGATATTTGGTTAATTGCAAACTGAAAATCAATGTGTGTATGATTTTTCGCAAACATGAATTGTATGGATTTTATATTTTCTACATCATATGTCCTATTGTTCCTATTAAATCCATTATTCGTTATTTTATTGTAATATAATTCATTTACAGTTTCTTGAAGTTACTATAAAACCCCTTGGTACATTCAGTATCTAATATTTAGACCTATGTAAGAAAGAAAATATCACACGGCGATGGCAGCCCGTTGAATGCATTGGTTTGTATTCTTTCTCCGGAATTCTGACTTTCCCATTGCTTACAGCGATGTATTCATGTAATCATGTATGAGGGGCTCGTGAACAAAAAAAGGGAGTCAGAGAGGGATGTCTGAAGTATTAATAGGGTACGTGATCCCAGTTTGATACATTTCCTTCACTAAAGTGTTTGAGTATTTTACTTGAACGTGCCTGGTGCCTGTCCGTGACTTGAGTACAATTAGCAAATCGCATTCGATGTGTCGAACGGGTTTCGTCAAACAACCAAGTGGAGAGCAGAACCAATAGTTAAGCTTTTATTACAATTAAACCTTTTTACTAAGGTTTGTTTATATACAATAGTACTAAATTTCGTTGTGTAGGCGTTAACTCTATGATAACGGGAAGATTCCAGAAATGTCAATAATATTTTCGTAAAAAATGTTTTATAGAAAATATTTAAAAAAGAAAATTTCATTATTGTATATTCCTTGAATTGTATTTTCTAAAAGAATGTTTAACAACTAGTTTTCAACAACGATCAAAACCTTTGTTCCTTTAGGAATAACGCCTAAGCCTCTAAACAGAAGTTGATGAAATTTTGAGGGTTGGTTTACCATTTTACTAGGATAGTTCGTGTTAGGTTTGGTGTACTTCCCTCCACAGGATTCCGCCCAGAGGCTTACGATGGTTCAAAAACGTATGTATGTGACTTTATAGACTCCTAAACTGCTTAACAGAAATAGACGAAATTTAGAAGAATTGATTATCATCTTTCCAGGATGGTACGTGCAAAGTTTGGTGCAGTTTCCTCCCGAGACGCTTAGGATGGTTCAGTGTACATCCTTCACTAAGTCTGGTGTTAAAATGAATATTGTTACATCTGATTATGTATTATTTATAAAAATATAAAACATTACGTAAAAATAAAAGTACAATATTAATTGTTTTAAATTGTTTAAAATTGCCAACTTTTATATACAATTATTGCCACCAAACATATTGACAATAAAAGCAGGATCGCAGATAATACTCTTGCGCAATTTGAATCCACCATAGCTGTTCAATGGAACCAGACTGAAAATAAATAAAGGTACACCAAACTTGCAGTTTTTATAAGTGGCGAGTTCAAAAGAGTGATGATCTTTATTCCACGAATACCGATAATTTAAAACGATTTACCCTTCGATTTCAAACGACTACAACTTCCTTTGGTCTTGCATTCGCAATAACTAAAAAGCAAGGAACAAGGACAATCATTGACCATTCCTAAATTAAATTTGGAACATCCGTGCTTTTCCCCCGAGAATTATATGTTGCGTGGTCACGAGCTGGGACAAATAAGAATTTGTATAATAGTCGCCTAATAAAATGGGAAAACATTGACTCAGCGCTAGGATCGCAGTAAATAAATACAATAATTTAGATGATTGCTTTTCTTATTGGGAAATTAATTAATAATTTTCCATTCTACAATTATGACTTCGGGCGCAGCAGCACTTGTTTAAAAATAAAAATTAAACCCCATAAAACATTAATAGGGTATAATATATGTTCATATATATATTTTTGAAACAGAATATATACACATACACACATTTTATATTAGAAATGAATATCTTATGTAGCAAATAAAGTAAGTACTACAAGACCTGAAAACATATTCGCTAGTTACAGAATTTGTAGGGCCAAGTATAAGATCTATATATCTGTATTTTACCATACAATATTTTTTGATTTAAGCTGTAGGGAAATGTCAGAGAGTTCCATCAATTTAGTCTATGCCCTGATATAAAAATGAATTTCTTTACTTCTTAGAGAAACCTATTACATAACAAATGCAACTTTATTTAGGTATTTTCGGTTTAAACAGTACTTTAACAAGTTACAACTTTAGTCTTATACTTTACAATTCTTCAGTGTATACAATCTCTCTTTCCTCTGTGTTGATGTTGCGCCTTATCCTTCAACATTAGGTTTGGCTTTTATTTACCTATAGCATTACTTGTGATTATCAACGCAAGTTAGACCATAGCGTGTAGTTACCCTTCTTGTCCCACCCCAGTATGTTCATCATGTCACAAAACTTTTATAACGTTTAGAAGACAGCATCTCAATGGTCATTCCGTGGTCGTCTTGATTAGGCAGGATCCTAAGTTATAGCAAAGCCAACAGTATAAATATGTAACAATAAAATTGCTTTGAAAATTATGAAATATTTTACTTAATTCAAAAATTTCAAAATTCACACTATATTGACAAAACTTAAAGATATTGTACTTTGTAAAAGCGTTGCATTTTCTCTAAAACAACAAATAGCTTTAAACGTTAGTCAAACGCCGTTGGGGCAACAACTCTGGCGTTTATTTTCTTCGCCACAGATTTAATTAAAATTCCTTCTCAGCTCTACATATTTCTAGACTCTGGCGTCAGGTACGAAGAGAGTCGACGCACTTGAACGGTGATTTAAACCGTATAAAAAATAAACAGGACAGACGTTCAGTCCCATATATGCAGACTCATCGTCTCTGTAGCACAGTATGTATTTTATGGTACGCTTTAACGAATATAAATGGCAACGTTTACTGTTATTATTGTTAAACAAATTAGAGATTAATACAGATTTTTACTCTGCCATTTGTCAGTTTTAAAGCATAGAAAACGTTAAAAATCCCGCTACATATTCTACATATTCCCGCGTTCAAGTCCCCAGGGATAACAAATCGTAAAGTAAATTTGTGAGATTGATATATATGACACATTTTACATGAAGCAGAATATTGCTTATTTTATAAGTAGAAGAGCGTTCAAAATGTCCACTGAGAAAAGGCAAAAGTACAGCCTGTTTCTTTGGAATTTCCAAGGTGATTGAATCCAGTGCGAAATATGAACGCATGTTGGGTAACATAACGGTTTTAGTTATGGAAAATATTTCTGTATATTTGTCTCACACTTGATCTGTCATTAGCATATATGATAAATTAATAGTTGAAAACAGAAATTAAATAAAAATATTCGTTAATAATTTGCCTTTTAGTTACATTAACTAAAAATATTCAACAAACTAAAGTAGAGGCTATAATCTGGTTAAAACACCCAACCTTATAGTATTACCGGCACCTGCCCGAACAAGTGAAAAGTTATGAATCACGGTCGAGAAATATATTTTCATCAACGCAAGCTTTGATGATAATAACAATCTTAAAAAAGGTTTACTTGTTTCTTTAAAAGATATCACAATCTTGGTTATAGGGTTGAAAGGTGGGACGAAGACATACTAAAATGTGATTGTTTTGAAAAAATGCCAACCCCCCAATAAAAACCACTTAGTCATTTAAACGAGCAAAAAATTTCAAACTCTCAAATTAAAAGCAAAATGCTTACTCTTAGTTTGATTAAGTAACATCTTTTCCAAATAATTTGTTTTAAAACAAAATGTTGGTTTCCTTGAACATCTATAACTTTCAGAGATTGCAAGGGTGGGAAGGAATAAACTAGCTCTACATGTTTCAGTTTAAACATTGCAGGTCAGTGTTTAGTAGCAGCGATCAATTGTAGCCCGTGTTAATGGTTCCCAGTTGGATCACAACATTGCCGCAAAACAAACAGTCCAAATTGGTTTTATTCTCCGTGAGTGCAAATTGTTGCGACACTATTGGAGCTCTGAATTTCACACTTTACAATATCTCCGGCGTTCAGTTACACAGTATTAAGTACCATGTTGTATAAGACCTTCTTTCGCATTTTTTCCACTACCGAAAAGTTTTAGGTTGATTTTTCATTTGATACAACCCAACATATGATCTGCATCCATTTAACGCAGAACAGCGATAGAAATTTTAAAATGATTCGATTACGTTAATTCGTGTAGACGTTAAAGAATGTGTTTGTTACATATTACGTGTTACGTATTATACAGTATATAATTCTTCAAATAATTCAAATTAATTATTATAGGGTTATAGGCCTGTATATATGTATATACAGGGTTCTGACGAGGCTGAAGAAGTCGTAAGACGAAAACGTTTCCTTCAAGTGTAAGTTAACAATTAACCAATTTTAGTTAACAAATGTCTGGTCGCAAGTAATAGCAAAAGTGTAATTTATAAATATATGTATATATATATATATATATATAAATATATATATATATATATATATATATATATATATATAGGCCTATAATAAATTAAAAATATTTCAAAAACAAGAATATTTTTAATGAATATATTTATTCAAAGCTTTTCGCCGATAAAATAGTACCAGCATCTTCAGGAAAGATCTAATCAAAGATTAGATAATTATTTTCCTGAAGATGCTGGTACTATTTTATCGGCGAAAAGCTTTGAATAAATATATTCATTAAAAGTATTCTTGTTTTTGAAATATTTTTAATTTATTAACTATATTACAAGAAAACATATTACCATATTTAATATATTAATACATATATATATATATATATATCTCGATATGTCGATCTATCTCTTTCTCTTTCACTCTCTCTCTCTCAGTTTTTTTAATCCGTAATGTTGATATCTCCCTATCTATGTACCTGTTTGTCTCTCTCATATATATATATATATATATATATATATATATATATATATATATATATATATATATATATATATATATATATATATATATATATATATGTATATATGTATATATATATATATATATGTGTATATATATATATATATATATATATATATATGTATATATATATATATATATATATATATATATATATATATATATATATACATAGGGGGGACTTTTGTACCTTGATCATAGTGTACCTTGAATCACCTTCAATTTCTTGATAGGTACTGTTATCCATGTGACAGCAACTGTACTATTTAAATGTTTACTCACTAAAGTACAGATATACGGGAAAGTGGATATCCATCTGCTTTTTGTTTTATAGTAAAATATAACTATATTTTTAGGCCAAAAGTAAAAACTATTGGCTTTTATGTTTATTATTTGATAAATTGATTACTGAGTTTTTTGATATAAGTCACATTCTGCTTGAATTGCGTTTGGTGAGTAAATTGTTATGATATCCTTCAGTTTTAAACATAAAATAGAACACTCAGAACGTTAAGTTTAAAAAGTCCCTCCGTCATGTATCTTGAATCACAACTACGTCCTGTACCAATGATCAAAGATTATAGGTAGAGAGGTTTTAAAAATGAAAACACTAACCAAACTACTTTTACTTCTCCCATTATAACTCCGGAGCAGATACATGCTTACCCTAAGTCTCCTGCTAGACAAAAGAAAGGAATGCAAAAAGGCAGAAAGCCTAGGTATTCTAAAACAGCTTCGAATACTCCAGAGAAAGATACAATTTGAGAGAAAAAATGGCAAAAATCAGTTCCCAAAAGAGCGTTTAATTAGAAAGTTGGATTTCGATAGTGAATCTGAAAATAAAAACATAGGTTTGGTTTCAGAAGATTAAGAAGATTTAACAGACCTAATGGACCAAGAAATAGATGAAAAACATGGTTCAATTAATTTTGAAAGAGCAACATTTGAAGAAGGAGAATATGTTTTGGTACGGCTTAGCAATAAGTGTGGGCCACCAGTAAAATATGTAGGAAAAATTATTTCCAAAGATCAACTTGATTTTGAATACCAGATTCAATTCTACAAACGAATAGTAAATGGCAGCAAATGTTTTAAAGAATCCGAAGAAGTATTTGATGTTGCACCTGAAGATATTGTGGTTAAACTCCCAAAACCAGTAAAGTGAAGTGGATCGGCTAGAATTAATGATTAATTATGGTTCTAAGTGGACTTCTAATTTTAACGTTAAATGATTTAGTGAAATAATATTTTCTTTTTTAATGTAATTTACAAACTTAAGGTTTAAACTAACTATTATGTTATAAATTTCATATATTGGAGTAATAAAATTCAGTTTTCTGTATACAAATATTGTTTTGATTTGTCTTATATCTACTTCATAGGTAAATGTTTTTAACTATCCAATTTACATTAGGCTGTGATCAATGGTCGTGTACCATTGATCACAAATCAATTAGATATACATTTAAATAAATAAATAAATAAATATATATATATATATATATATATATATATATATATATACATATATATATTTAAAGGCCTGAGAATGAATATTTATGAAGCTTTAGAAATACATAAATATAATACTAATAATGAGTTGATAAATGAACAAATACAAGTAAAATCTAAATTTGATAATATATTCAGTGTTTGTAATGTTAGGGCAGCAAAATAAAAGTTTAAAAACATTGTAATTGAATTGGCATAGCTATTTGTTTGATCTAATTTGCACATTTTAATTGATTAATATTCCTGATGATATTGGTACTGTTGGCCAACGAAAAGCTTTGAATTGTAAATTCAATTATAATTCTTGTATTTGTATTTTAACTTATGTTCTTTAATAATACACAAGAATACATATTGCGATATTTATTTATATATATATTGCAAGACGGTTTATTAGTCGAAGGTTTAAAAAACAATAATTGTGCGTAGGAATAATGGTGCTTTTAGGAGAGACTACTGTTATTTTTCATGTTAATCCAAATACATATTTAATTTTGATCAAAGGTACAACAGTATATATATATATATATATATATATATATATATATATATATATATATATATATATATACATGTATATCTAAATCTATGTACCTGTCTATATGTCTGTACGCTTTCAGCTCCTTTGCCTTCTGCACAACATTACCTATTTAGAGATGTTACCTATAAACTCACAAAGCAAATATATCGCAAAATGTTGAGAGCAAGGCCAAGCTATAAGATACCAGTATGAGTAAGTGTGTACCGATCGCCCTCCATTGCCCCAGGCTGTGAGTTTAGAGTTAACATTACATATTTACCCCTGAGTTGTTCCCATCCATGCTTAAGATAGAGTAATACCCGTTACTTTATAAGACAGACTTTTTAATAAAACTTAGGACAACTTCCACATCGCCTCTCTGAGGAAGTAATAGTTTGTTTTGCACAATATATTAATATCTTTTAAGGATTTAATATAAAAAACGTGTCCTAGATTGTTGTGCCTTGGTGATAATACGATTTAATAAAAGGTAAAAGATATTCTTACAGTTTACCACGAGTGTTTAAGTAAGAGATAGTCTCACAGCCTACCACGAATGTTTCAGTTAGAATTATTCTTATAGCTTACCACTAATGTTCAAGTAATAGATAGTCTTACAACTTACCATGAATATTAAAGTAAGAGTTATTCTTACAGATTACCACAAATGTTGAAGTAATAGCTTACCATGAATATTTACGTAAAAAATAGCCTTACAGCTTACCACGAATATTTAAGTAATAGATAATCTTACAACTTACCACGAATGTTGAAGTAACATAGTCTTACAACTTACCCCGAATGTTTAGGTAAGAAATAGTCTTACAACTTACCACGAATGTTGAAGTAAGATATATTCCTACAACTTACCATAATGTTGAAGTAAAAGATAGTCTTACGACTTACCACGTATGTTGAAGTAACAGATAGTCTTACAACTTACCACGAATGTTGAAGTAACAGATAGTCTTACAACGTACCCCGAAAGTTTAAGTAAGAGAAAGTCTTACAACTTACCACGAATGTTGAAGTAACAGATAGTCTTACAACGTACCACGAATGTTTAAGTAAGAGATAGTTTTACAAATTACCACGAATGTTTAAGTAAGAGATAGTTTTACAACTTACCTCGAATGTTTAAGTAAGAGATAGTTTGACAACTTACCACGAATGTTTAAGTAAGATATAGTTTTACAACATACCTCGAATGTTTAAGTAAGAGATAGTCTTACAACTTACCACGAATGTTTAAGTAAGAGATAGTTTTACAACTTACCTCGAATGTTTAAGTAAGAGATAGCCTTACAACTTACCACGAATGTTGAAGTAACAGATAGTCTTACAACTTACCACGAATGTTGAAGTAACAGATAGTCTGATAACGTCTTTATGAGTCCGGGTAGTTTAACTCGTTGTGCTAATATGAGGATCAAAACACAACTTGGTCCTTTCCAAAACCTTGTGTTTTATATGTTCGTATAACTCATAAGTTGTTACTGCTAAAACATCATTTCTTTTGTTTGGTCTCGGGATTTGTCTTTACAATTTGCCGCATACCATCCTCCATTGTACAACAAATAAATATATTACATATTAAAGAAACGAGCTCAAAAGGGACGTCTATCCTAACCGTAGATTAAAATTGCTCTTGAAACAAAATCAATAATTGCGAGAAATGTTATGTACTGATAGTTTTACTTTGGTGGTAACAGAACAATTTTCCATTTTCAACAATTATTTGTTAAAAAAAAGAAATATGTTACAGAAATTGAAATCTGAATAAAAATAGATTGTGGAACAAATTACAAACACATCGGCCATGTCTGTCGAAAACATCTGATGAAAACTGTAATTGGTATTGAATTTACGCACCTATTACTATCAGTTGAATGCTCTTCGTCAATTGCGTAACACAATAACAGAATTTATGCAGTGGATCTCGTCACGCTGGTTCAAACAATTGTTTATTACATTTACACACACACACACACACACACATTTCGAGGTTTACCACTTGCGGTCAGTCGTTGTGTGCATAGTTCACGCATTGTCTGGGAGGATGTGTGGTCAGTGGGTCTAATTGAATGCATTATGCATTACCTCGGAGACTTGTGTGCTCTAGTATTTATTTTTTGTGAATAGAACCCGTAACATAAAGTGTAACACAAAATTATTTCGACGTGAAAGGATAGGAAAGTTTTCATTACTAAGTGTTTCATGATTATGAATCCAAGAAAAAAATTGTCGAAATATGATAATATTTTTACACATAATATGTATTAGAAAACTATTAGAAAAAGTATTAGAAAGTATAAGAAAAATAATACAATCTGGCAGTAGAATTTAGATAACAATAATATTGCAACGTGTTACCTGTAATATATGCCTATCTCACAATCTATTTATTCGTCTCACGGAACCAGGAATAACGTTATATTAAATATATGCACACAGCTTAATAAATTCCATAAAATACTATTGATGAAAGGAGTTTGCAGTGTTACCACTATACAAATCTCAACTCGACTACGCAAACAGGTCAGCCAAAACTATAAGACTAGAGTTGCGCATACTCAAAATTTTCCAATCTGTTAACAATATTGTAAACTTGTGTGTTTACAGCAGTGAATACTTAAACTTAGGTATAAATATATTACAAACATTTTAAAACAAAATTAATTATAAAATAAAGTGCACGAAGATTTTCATTATTTTTACACACTGATATAATTACGAGCTTCGCACACTGCCAAAATCCAAAACAACCGCTTTATTTTATAAATATTCTTGTCAATGAAATGTTTGTATTTTAATAATAAATCTTTACTAAAGAGAGTCATCTACAAATCATATATATATATATATATATATATATATATATATATATATATATATATACATATACATATATGCTGATACGTATTCCTTCACGGAGGAAAAAATATAATGAATAGTTATTATCTGGAGTACATCCGTTCATTATGCAGTGAATAAAATCGCAGTTCCGACGTTCGCTAGAATCTATTCTAGCATTGATGAGGTGAACCCAGCAAGCAACGGTTGAAGAACGGGTATGTATATGTACATATTTATATTTACATACATATATTTCCTATATTATATATATATATATATATATATATATATATATATATATATCAGGAAATATATATAGTCCTGATGCATATGTATATTTCGAATGAACCAAGTTCGCAACGATAGAAAACAAAAAAATTGGGTTCCATATCATGCGAGAGATAAAAGGCGTCACACTGCGGATTGATTTTGAAACGAATAACCTTACCCAAACATATCAAAGATTAGATGATGTTTATATTCTATGTACTTTATAGGAACAAATATTTAGCGATTCGCGAGTAAGTCCATACAAGTAGTCGTATTAACGTTACAGTATTATTGTCCAAACCTGATTGTTGCTAAAGGAAAAAAGAATCATTATTGGTTATTAAATCAAGGCTAAATTTTACATGTTGCTGTCAGTCTGGAATACAAAAATACCTTTATGTTAAAATAATATGCCCTCTTGAAAGAATAGGCCACCATATGTTCTAAGGTTGTTTTATACACTTTTAAAATGTGTTGAATCTTGAATTGTTGATTGTCGCTCTGCCTATTGGAGTCCCAATTCATTACGTTTGTGTTTGAGTGGAGGGAATGTTAACACGTATTTTAATTGAAAACTATTTACATGTGATTAAATAATATATACTGAATTTTTTGTTAACTTTAAAATTATTGTATTTATTATGTTTTAGGTAACATAAACCTATTTTATGTTTTAGTACAACGTACAAGTTGTACATAACATCAATAATGCAATAAGTTATTATTGGTTGAATTTTAGTAATTGGAAAAATTTTCTTCTGAGGTAAGTTATATGTCCTTACTTAACTTAGGTAAGGCATGTCCTTCCTAAATTCTAAAGCTGAAAATTGAACCTTCTATATGCGAGCATAGGCTTATTGTAGCAAACTATTTAGTAGCGGCTTTACGAGTGAAACAAAGAATGTAAAATTATGTTTGCCCTGTAAAAAGCATTAAATTAGGACAGCGAAATTCACTGAGTAAATACATTATATAAAGCCAATAACTTACAACATCCAGACACACGACTCTGTCGTTACCAAACCAAGGAAGCCAAATCATGAGGCTAACCTAATGTAATTTGTTCGCTTTGCGTTCTTGTAGTTATTCGTCGTGGTGTACACGTATTAACATTTAGCAATTTGTAAAGTAGTAACTTACAAATATAGTTTGCCCCGCCAGAACGTTAGTTAGAAGATGTTCTTAGAGAAAAAATCGTAGACGAAATAAGCTTTACTCAAAAATATAAGTGCGTATCCCATTGTATATAATATTATTTTATTGAATAAATAAGCAAATTACAGAAATTCTATTTGTATGTGGTTTTTGTTTTACATTGTTTTTAGTAGATTTATTTGTATATTATGCTTCATTTCGAAATTCTAAACGAATTAGGAGTAATAAACGATTTAAAAACAACAATCATATCCATATAACCTTGAAAATTCTAATCCTAATACACTTGATTAATATACATATTATATTATGCGGATGTTAGCTCATCATCCAATCACTTTACCATTTCTGAAAGCTCATCATCGCATCACCTCCCCCTTTCTGAAGGCTTGTCATCCCATCTCTTATCCCTTTCTGAGGGGTCATCATCCAACCACCTTTCTCTTCCTAATGGCTCATCATCCTATCACTTCTATATTCTTGAAAGCTCATGATGCCATCACTTCCAGTTTCCGGAAGTCTCATCATCCCATCACTTTCCTCTTCCTGAAGGCTCATCATCCCATCACTTTTAGTTTTAGCCTAAAAATTAAAGCAAAAAAATTCTAAAGGAAAGGATTTGGGCCATAAACAATGGAACATACATTACAGCTACACGGAAAAGTTTAACAAATAACCGACGAGTTTAGGAAAGGTGAGTTTATGGCAGTGTAGCGCCGATGAGAAACATAGACAAGAATCTAGGTTACAGAGTTAGATAGAGACCTACATAGGACGCAGTCATTCTGGAGCGTGACATTGTAGAATGAGAAATTCGAACAACCAGAGCGTAGACAAACTTTAGAAAATCTGAAGAAGGGACGTAAGGAAACGTTACCCAAATAAATTAAAAGCAACAAAATTTAAACTTAATCACATAAGTTATATTTTTCAACTAATTTACATTAAAATTGAATTCCGCGTTATCAATTTTTGCAAATACTAGAACTTTAACAAAATTCAGGGTTGGAAAATGTATGACTAACTTGTTTTGTGACATTTTTTTGGTTTTATCTTTCTGTACTTGATATCACGTCATATTTAGTTTATCCATATAAAATACATAATACCTAGTTTTAAAACAATTTTTATAAGATGGTATAACTTTTATAATTGGTAATATATCTTTCCTAATGAATATTATAGATTATAACATTTATATAATAGGTTTTATAAATTTCAATAAATTAGTTTGTTTACAGTTAACACGTTTACAAACGAAATCTTAAATAGCTCTGTGAAAACAGTGCTGCCAACACTGAAACTACCCTAAAGTTTCTAGTTGAAGAAGTAGAGGTATAGAGGCGCGGTTCGGATTAAAAAGCAAGTTAGTCTTCCTTACTGAGGGCGGCCAATTGACTTCCGCTCTAAACGACCTCGGTAGAAAACAAACAAAGCCCAAATTGGTTTTTATATACACTGTGAGACCATTAGACCTGTACACTGTTAACTTGGTAATAACTTGGCTTGCTGTACAAATATAAATTTGAACCTATTTAATATAACATAATTCGCTTTTTTTAGTAATAATACAAACCCTTTGCAATGCACAATCATTTGATGTAGAGGTTTCTATTTGAGAAAGTTTTTTAAGGAATTTAACTAGTAATATCGGTGTCGTGAAAGAATACATATAATTTATATTGCATTTTACTTCATTTACAATAATATTACATTGTGTTGCTCTAAAAGTATTTACTAATAAATTCATTGATAGGAACTTTTAAATAATGCAATCGGTTAACATAGTTTTAACTCAACACTCGCTCGCAAACACACACACACACACATACGCACACACATACACTCACGCATGCACACACAAACATACACAAACACACACACACAAACACACACACACACACACACACACACACACACACACATACACACACACACACACACAAACACACACACACACACATACACATACACACACTTATACTCACTATTTTACATACATACACAAACACACACACACACACACACACACACACACACACACACACACACACACACACACACATGGTCACACACTTATACCAGGTTTTACCAACAGCGGTTAGTAAATGTGTGGTTCGAGATTTATCTTGTTGAAGAGTACTTCATTAAAGTTCGGATATTTTAGATTAAAATAGGTAACATTTACTGTGCCTCTGTGGCAAAACATACAGAAAATATATGATGGTAAAAGTTGGAGAAAAACGATGATCACAGAAGATTACAGTTTGACTGGAAAACATTAGTATTTACTTATATATGAGCTTAGACTGTAACAGATACACGCATACAATAAACGAGAACATAAAGAACATACCACCAAAATATTTAAATTAGAAATAAAATACAAATAAGTTACAATTTCAATAAAGTTAACACACTTTTTTACGATTTCTTTATTATAACTGTAAATAACATTTAGCAGAAATATTTCTTTAAAATAAATTTACAATCACTTCAATAATTCCTAATCAAATTTTTAAAAATAGTTATATTGTGTGTCTTTGTCTACACGACATAAGTTATCTCATTAGAAATTTTGTCCTCAAACCGAAACACTTCCACCATAAAACATATCTTCCGTACAGTTGCCGTACATATTCATCCAGCCAATAGAACATTTCTTTTGTACATTAAATTTTAAATTAAAAAAGATAATTTAAAAAATTATATTTTGTTCATTAACATTATATTAAAAAATTGTAATCGAATTTGTTGATTATATTTCACTTAACACAAAAAATCGTACAGATTGTATAGTGTTTCAAAAACATTATAAGGCATTTAGTTTATACGAAGCATACATTTGTATATAATAAAAGGTATAGAAAATGTATTTGCAAGTAAAGATTGTTAACATTTATAAGACGGTAACTCTTACGGACAATGCAAGCACGAGAGATAAGGTTATACTGAGACCATGCAGGGAGAGCAGGAAGTGGTTGCAAAACGGAAATTCGTCCTTTACTTGGTGAGCCTTGAGGTCTGAGATTAGATTAGAGAGTTGAATCGCTTCACATTTCTTGTCTTTTTTACGTTCAACGACGATATAGCTTCATTATTTTATGCAGAACAAAATTTAAAATAGTTTACTGTGCAACTATGAACGTTGTGCAATTTACAATGTTCATTCCACGCTACATTGTGCCTTTGGAACTTTCAGTTTAATCCAAATAATTATAGTAACAAAATTTACAACAATACAAAGCATAAACAACAAAACGAGTTATCAGTGTGTATGGGTGAGTGTATGACTGTGTTTGAAAAACGATTTTATTCAAAATATACCAACCCTGAAAAAGTTGGCATTTTGTAAACAACATTCCGAGAAACGTCCGTCATAAAAACTTAGAATTTAAACATGTTAGGTTCACCAAACTCGTTGCATGCAAAAGATTTTTCTTTAATATATGCCACTTTCTCTTTAAATATATTATTTCTGCTTCCCCTACTTTAGTTCCAGTTAGTTGTCATGTTTAGGATAACATTCACCTTAAACAAGGCCGTCAGCAATGGTGGTAACTTTAGGAAATTATTACTGTTTTACCGCAATAATATTTATTTACTTTAACGCATGAAATTTACCTTTTGTAAACAAATGAGAAGCTCTGAGTCAAAGACTGCTGCCAACACTAAAACTGTCACACATTTCAGGATCATAGGAATACAGTCGGACCTTGTATTGCGCTTTGTGTCGTACATATAACACGGCAGGCTAGAGGGAGCGTCCAATTGTAGCCGTGTTAATTGTCCCCGGTTGGGTCCAATATTGGTGCAAACAAACACAAGCTAGATTGGTTTTATTTCAGGTTTGTACAAATTGCTGCGACACCATTCGCGTCTGTAAACGTGTAACGTGGTAAATGTTCTAGTTTTATGTTTGCCTGGTTTATTCAAGGGTTTTATAGTCCAACCCCCTCCCCTGGTTATTTGTAAAATGTGCTTTAAATATTTTAAAACAATAAACCTTGTTCATAAATTAATTATTATTTACACTTGTAAGAGCTCAGTGGGTCAGTTGTTTTTCTTACCAATTCTATCTAACAATTTGGCTTATGCAGACTCTCTGTATATTATAATCGTTCTGAAGAAAGATAGATTGCATTAAAGTTGGGGTTTAAATTTTCGAAAAAATAATTTATTTTAAAAATATTTTTAGAAATTACACTTTTGAGCTTTATTTAATAGTTAATATAAATATAATAACAATAATTAAAATTAAACAAAATCCACTTCTTTAATATTATTATGCAACGTTTAGTCAGTGATACACATTGGTTTTGTATATTTACTGATTTGATCGTAACCTAAACTATCAAAACCTAACAAGAAATTAATTTTGGAACATGCCTTAGCAATCACTTCAACTTACTTTCTTTGTTTACGTATTTGATATAATACACGGCTTTACACTTTTAACACAGTTAAATTTTTAAAAATATAAAAGTAACAAAACAAATCTACTTAATAAAATTTACGAAAACATTTTCACTTCGTTATGATGTTTAGAAAAGTAGTCCATTAAAAGTTTTATTCTAATTTCCAACACAAAAAATATTATGTTACCATGGGGATCTTTCATCTAACACAATGAAGTAAGAAAGACTGAAGCAAACACTAAGTTGACAGAACTAGGGCCTTAAACATAGAAAAAAGAGCATTTCTTTGGTTAGCAATATTTATCATGAGATCCTCCCTAACGCTGACCAACAAAGTTTTAAAAACAATTTTTTTTTTAATTTAGGGCTATTTTACGGCATCATTATATTACATATACACATAGTATTTATATTACATGTATAAAACAATACTTATGCAACATGCTTAAATATTCTCAAGCATTAATCAGCATATTTAAGTACCGAAGTGTGAATACTGAAAGACTTTTAAGGTTTATAATAATTATTATGTGTTTGCATCTGACTAATCGTATCATTATTTGGATAGTCCTCCGTTGTTATATTTAAACTCTTTAATATCAGCCCCACGGAAGTTAGGCGACTCCGGTGCCTAACTTATACTATTCAGATTTGGTAACAATAACTTTTTGACAGGGCAAAGGTTTTAAATAAGATTGTTGTTTCGGGAGCTAGGCATTCCGTTGCAAGAGTTATACTAGTCAGATTTGGTAACAAAAACTTTTTGACAGGGCAAAGCTTTTAAATAAGATTGTTGTTTCGGGAGTTAGGCATTCCGTTGCAAGAGTTATACTATTCAGATTTGGTAACAATAAATTAATGACTGGGCAAAGGTTTTAAATAAGATTGTTGTTTCGGGAGTTAGACTATTCCGTTGCAAGAGTTATACTATTCAGATTTGGTAACAATAAATTATTGACTGGGCAAAGGTTTTAAATAAGATTGTTGTTTCGGGAGTTAGACTATTCCGTTGCAAGAGTTATACTATTCAGATTTGGTAACAATAAATTATTGACTGGGCAAAGATTTAAATACAATTGTTGCTTCGAAGGTTAGACTATTCGGTTGCAAGAGTGATACTATTCAAATTTGGTAACAATAAATTATTGACTGGGCAAAGGTTTTAAATAAGATTGTTGTTTCGGGAGTATTCCGTTGCAAGAGTTATACTATTCAGATTTGGTAACAATAAATTATTGACTGGGCAAAGATTTAAATACGATTGTTGCTTCGAAGGTTAGACTATTCGGTTGCAAGAGTTATACTATTCAAATTTGGTAACAATAAATTATTGACTGGGCAAAGGTTTTAAATAAGATTGTTGTTTCGGGAGTTAGACTATTCCGTTGCAAGAGTTATACTATTCAGATTTGGTAACAATAAACTATTGACTGGGCGAAGATTTAAATACGATTGTTGCTTCGAAGGTTAGACTATTCGGTTGCAAGAGTTATACTATTCAAATTTGGTAACAATAAATTATTGACTGGGCAAAGGTTTTAAATAAGATTGTTGTTTCGGGAGTTTGACTATTCCGTTGCAAGAGTTATACTATTCAGATTTGGTAACAATAAATTATTGACTAGGCAAAGGATTTAAATAAGATTGTGGTTTATGAAGATGAATATGTATCAACATTTCTATCATATATCATTGGATATTGTACGGAATTTTAACCCTTAGGTGAAACTAATATTTACATAGTATTCTAAGGTAGATGGGACTTTCCTATTTACTCCTATTGCTATTTAGATCTGATTGCCGATGCTCACAGTTAATGAGAGACTTCCAAATGCTGACCGTGTACATCTATTTACAAACATATTAGATTCAGAACAAATAATATTATTTAAAATGTAGTTTAACGTTTACTATGGATAATTGTTCCAGGATTTTTAAATCAATGAAAGTATTCATTCAAAAGAAAGATGAATTCAACATTTTCATTTATATATATTACATTTTCTTTTAATATAATAAAAAATACAAATATTCCAAATACAAAAAGTCTAGTAGTTTATATATTTTTCAAAGCTTTTCGCAAATAAATGTATTAGCATTTTAAGAATAAACCATAGCATCACTGATTTTATTGAACATTTATTAGCTACAAGTTTAAAAAAATATATAAATAAAAACAATTCTTGTATTTGGACATTTTTCTTCTATATATATATTGAGCTTTGCAACACTGTTTTTTTGTATTCACTCATCACTTACACTCTAATGTACTTAAAAAAGAACCTTACTTTGTATTTATGCGAGTCAACTTGTGTATATATATATATATATATATATATATATATATATATATATATATATATATTGATCTTTGCAACACTATTTTCTTGTATTCGCTTATCAAATTCATTCTAATGTACCTAAAAAAATCTTACTTTGTATGTATACGAGTCGATGTGTGTGTGTGTGTATATATATATATATATATATATATATATATATATATATATATATACAGTTATATATATATATATATATATATATATATATATATATATATATATATATAGATCTTTGCAACACTATTTTCTTGTATTCGCTTATCAATTTCATTCTAATGTACCCAAAAGAAATCTTAATTTGTATGTATACGAGTCGATGTGTGTGTGTGTATATATATATATATATATATATATATATATATATATATATATATATATATATATATATATATATATATATGTATATACAGTATACATATATATATATATATATATATATATATATATATATATATATATATATATATATATTAATCTTTGCAACGCTATTTTCTTGTATTCGCTTATCAATTTCATTCTAATGTACCTAAAAAAAATCTTACTTTGTATGTATACGAGTCGATGTGTGTGTGTATATATATATAAAACCTTGTGCGATCAGTATTCTCGCATCTACGTTAGATTGATTATTTGTCTATAATGCTGATTAGAGTTTCGAAATATTAACAAGCAAAGCTATAACAAAAGCTTGAAGAAACACACGATTAACAAAAGTATTTAGAGTGATTACGTATTTACTATATATTAACAAATAAAGTTTGAAGACACGTAGGTTTAAATATCATAGTTCAATAACAGAACGTAGACTCTGAAATTAGAATACGTTGAAGTCTCTTTGATCCATATTACAATCGTAAGGTTATATGGCAAAGCATTACATTATTATCAGTCATGTGTTTACGTTTAATACAAGAAATAAAGACATATTTCTACATAGAAAGAACAAGCATCCTGTGGGAAGACGCTGAGCGTCCTGGTTTCCTTCCACACAATTTGTAAATGTCAGACGTAAGCCTTTGTATGATATATAGCAGTATATCTCTCCGCACATATTGATGCTGTCTTCCTACACAACATAATATTTCTCTTTATTTAAAATAAATTATACGTTAACATATCTTATATATCAGCGATATTTGTTAGTAATGGAAAATTCTAAGCTGTAGAAACACGAATTCGTTTACATTAGGGAAACTCATTGTGGTTAACTACTGAACACTGACACTCGTCTTAAAATTACACGGAACACATCCAAGTAACGTATTTAATTCTAACAAAATCATAAAATTAATAAAAACGAAAACTAAATTAATATTATCTTATTTCAAAATATGAATATTTGGTTTAGGAAAATATAATCACGGTGATTTTAATGTTAATAAAATAAAGCCAACACACATTTTTAATTATGGAAGTAAATCACTATAATTGACAAATTTCGTGGAGTAAGTGCATATGCGTGGTCAAACCCTGCATATCCTACGTAAGTAAGATTTTATAAGTCAGAGTTTTAAAAAATTTGACAACAAATATCGGTACAATTATTTTGATACATATAATATTTAGGATTTATTTTACACTTTTGAATTAATATTTCTTTTGGCGGGCCTGAACAGAAAAAATGTACGGAAAATGTCTTAAGGCTATAACCACACACAAATCGCCACTCTAATCTATATAGGGTAAACTGTATGATAAAATACAGGTGATTTTAACATAACAGGTAATGTTGTAGAACGGCGGTTTTAACACGCAGGTTTCTTACTTTAGTTATTGCATCAATAAGACTAATTTATTAAGATTAAATGTTATCGTTCAACATTTGTAATAACTAATACAAACATTAATGCATATTTAAAAAAATGTTATTGTTCAATATTTGTAATAACTAATACAAACATTAATGTATATTTAAAAAAATGTTATTGTTCAATATTTGTAATAACTAATACAAACATTAATGCATATTTAAACAAATGTTATTGTTCAATATTTGTAATAACTAATACAAACATTAATGCATATTTAAACAAATGTTATTGTTCAATATTTGTAATAACTAATACAAACAATAATGCATATTTAAACAAATGTTATTGTTCAATATTTGTAATAACTAATACAAACATTAATGCATATTTAAACAAATGTTATTGTTCAATATTTGTAATAACTAATACAAACATTAATGCATATTTAAACAAATGTTATTGTTCAATATTTGTAATAACTAATAAAAACATTAATGCATATTGAAACAAATATTATTGTTCAATATTTGTAATAACTAATACAAACATTAATGCATATTTAAACAAATGTTAATACAAACAATTCAATATAATGATAGTGAGTTATAATATTTGTATTGAAATTAATTAAATGAAAATTTCCTTAAACGCGTCTGGGACCTTTCAAGAATATATTTAATTTAAGTTCGTTAAATCAACTTTTAATTAGGAAACATAATATTTTTTACAGTAACTGGATTCTATTAAAATTTCCATTTATTACTTCTTTAAATATTGAAACATTCACTACAGTCACCCAGTCCCACATTTTAAATTATTTTATTTAAAATTTAGATGCAGAAATAGCCTTGAAATGATTGGTAGAGTGTACAGAGGTTATCTCGTACTATCAGGAAATATTGTTTTAGGAATTTTGTAGCAGTAAATAACTATTTAACTTTCTGCGAAGAATAGTTTAATTAGTGAAGAAAGTGAAAATTATAGTTTGTAGATTTTAATTAATCGTTTCAGGTTTCAGATGAACAAACATTTCTTGATAAATTATTAATTGTTTCGAGCTTTGTTCAATAACATTGGTTTACCTTTGGTGTCATGTTCACAGCTAACGCGAAGTCGTAAATCCCCGGCTTATGGGAGTCAAAGTTTTGCATAAGTTTAGAAGACTTCCTGTACTACTTGGATCGGGCTTAAACTCTCCGATTACCATTCTGTCAAAATTCAATAACACTTCACCGTTCCGTACCCCGTATAAGTCTTCAAGACGGTTTATAGTTGTCATAACATAATTTTAAAACAATATTATTACCTTAGTTTTGGGGTAAAGGGTTAAGAAACAGTTAAACTCCACCTCTTCTAAACTTAAAAACTCGTTTATTTGTCTGTGTTATGTAGTTTAAATAATACAACTGTGACAGATTTTCTACTTTGTGCTATTATATTTTTCTATTCCTTATTTTAGCTGATAATCTCTCTATATACCTACACATTTTTTAAAACATGTAGTGAATGACACTTGATTTTAAAAAAATATTGACATAAGCGTCAAGTACTATTACATTATTTTATAATAAATAACTAATAAATAATATTTTTTGAAATAATAATTCGATAATTAAAATAATGAATTAATTTTAGTTTTATACCAGAGAAAAACTTTTCGCTAAGGGCTAAATTATTCAATATAGCTATTCCCTCCTATTTTCCTTATAATAAAGGATAACATATGACTTCATAAAACAGCTGATTTTATGTTATAGGTTACGTGGTAGAACAGCTGTTTTAAACGCATAGGTTATGTTACTATATTTATATAATTGTAATTATATAATAAAAATTACAAAATTAATTTTCTTCTTTGTTGACAATGTAGGAATTAAATTTAGCAACTTTTTGTGTACAATACTTGTTCTGATATAGATTTGAAAAAGTTTTTTATTTTCAGAAAGTAGTTATGAGAGTAAAAAATGTCACCAAAAGAACTTGGGAAAAAGTGTTTGTAAGAAAAAGAATTTATAAAAAAGTGGGACACCCATGTTTATAATCTAAACATCTTTTAAGATTGTTGACCATAGTTGACCACTTTAAAGAAATATCTAGAGTTCTCGGGCAAAGGGTATAAGTCCTAAAATTTCCAGAATCACAAAGGTCACCATTGTCGAACTCTCTGGGTTATTGAAATAAGTTGTAGTTCATATTTGTTACTAAAATTTACAACAACATTCAAATATTATGAGATGCAGTATGGCCGCTGTGAATGTTTTCTTTTTAAGTTATATTTTTTACAGAGCAGCCTCGATGTATTAGAGCATTTAAAAACTCATCTTTTTATACAATCTAAAATAAAATAAACATTTTTACTTAGTCTTCATTTAGTATCTAGTGGCTAGCTATAGAACGATTGTCTGCAATCCGTTTTTACTTTATTTGTGAACTGTTTAATTGACCTATTTTTTTAATGAACTGTTTACAGCGTAATACTAGTGACATTAGATATTTTTAAAAGTTGTTCAGGTTAATGACAGATCATCGACCAATTCATGACTTTACAAACACTCTACGTTTCGATTTTCTTTCCGAAAATACTTTTTAAGAGTTAAAAAGCTATTAATCTAACATTAAATCTAACATTTTAAAGAAATTTTTTCAGGTTGTGAATGTTTATAACAAAAACTTGGAGCATACATTATATATCTAACAAAGTATATCTATAACACCTTAATAACTAAGAATCTCTGTCCCTTATTCGTACCAGAAATTCTTATCATATCACAGTTATGTTTTATAAAGAGCATGTGATACCCCTTCTTAACAAACCCGGAACTCTGAGGGGAAATATGTTAGAGTGTGTTGTGTCCCTTAAGGGAATCGCAGGGCAGCTCGTCCTCTCCTACCTATTATAAGTCTTTGGGAAACCACTTTTTACTTTTTTAGCTTACCACCTGGATAAACATTTTGTGCAAACTTTCACGATATGTATATATATATATATATATATATATATATATATATATATATATATATATATATATATATATATATATATATATATATATATATAATTATATATATATATATATATATATATATATATATATATATATGTGTGTGTGTGTGTGTGTGTGTGTGTAATATTCTTTGACAGTAAACACAATTCTACAGTGAATACTAACAACGCATTGTAACAATGGTAGTTAATTAATTATTAAACGATTTTAGGGTCTACAAACTATTAGAACCCTAAGTATAAACATTCTGTAAAATATATCCCTTAGGGCTTTGAGACGGGTAAATTAGAGCTATCAATGCATTACTTTAGAACAAAGATTTGAACTATTTTATCTTATTATGGAGAACAGTTTGTCATGTATTGTCGATAAATTCATATTACAAGAAGGTCGAAACATTTGTTTTTTATGGTATTTACTTTAGTAAATATAACAGGTTTACCTGTTTATATATTTAAAAACTGAATAATATGATTTATAATTATTATTCGACAAAGTATTCACTATCGTATAGAATTAATTAACAATTACTAAAATATACGATTATTGTTTACGTATTGTTTGAATACTATAGTTTTCCAGAGGTTGAGCACGACCCTTCAGGACAGAAATGACACCCCTAAAAGAAACCGGAAGGAATCTTGTTTGTAATCCTCATTTTTTTTATTATAACAACTTGGAAGCAAATGTAGTGTATGTAGTTCAATAATTTAAATAACGAAAACCACAAATAACATTTTTTTATTTTAACCCTAATGTAGATTTAATTTTTAAAAAATTCATCTTCAGGAGCAGTTATTACAAAAATTAAAACTATTTCCTTTGAAGATGACTGCTTTGCAAAACGATTTTCCAAAAATAAAGTATTAAACACCTGTTAATAAATATTTCAACAAATGCTATACAATCATTTCAACTATAAAAATAAATTTTATTTGTAAGACCAAAACTAAATTCCTGGAAGAAAAACATAACAGAACGTAATTTACCGAACAATTTTTCATATTCACAAAATATCCCTATGTAAAAATTACCTAAAATGTATCCCGCATAGGTAAATAGATAAAATCCAACGACTGTTAAGCCTACTTAGGTAAGGATGACGTAAGGATTGTTTTTGCATTAACGCTTCACAGAGGAGTCATACAAAGGCCTTATTTCGCCCTAGAACCTACTAAGAATATTGGTAGATTACGGAGGTCAAATGGAACGTTGAATCTGCCCTACGTTAAAAAAACGGAATAAGGATCTATAATGGAGTAAGTTTCCTAGAAGGAACCCTGAGGTAATAGAAGAGCGGGTGCACTCCTAATTTTTGGATTATCTACAGTCTGTGTATTGCATTTCCTTTTTCACCCCCACCCCGTTTCTAGTCCCATCATGAGTTTATCCTAACGATAACCATGGCGAAAACTTTCTGCGTCGTGTAAAAATTTACTTTATTACATGTTCGTACAAGTTGTAAGGCTTCTAAGTTTCAACATAGTATAACTATCATAATTAAATTAAAGAAAATTTGGGAGTTGTTAGTCATCAAATACTAAATTCAAAGATTCTCTAGATCAATTTTTAAATGAATAATTTTTTGTAGAAATTTTTTCATTTATTTTTAGTATATTATCAGGATACACCTTATTTTTTTTCATTTTTACTAATCGTATTTATTATAATGCATCAGAACAAATAATTAACGAAAGATAACAAGAGCCAATCAGAGTGGAAAAAACCAACACAGTAAGAGGTGCGATGAGTAGGTAAGGAAGCATATAAATATACACAACTACAGGGAGATCGCTCTCCGCCAAATGGCTAACCTGCCAAGGGTGGGCGTTGACTAGTAAGTAAACATATAAATAAATATAGCGTATAAAAATATCTTGCACATTTGGCGAACACGGCGTGTTAGTATTATAGTATACAATTATAGGGACTTGGATTAGTTTTGTCACAACTAACTTGTTATCTAGCAGAATATGCGTTATCAATAGCAATGGAAGCCGAGTTAGTGTTCGACAGATTGTACTGGAAGACTATAGACGATGTAGGCTAATAGTTACACTCTTCAAGAGTTTAGATGTGACCGATTAGTTCAGTCTTGACTGCAAACATACAGTCGTTCTTCCTAAATACTTCTTATCTTCATTTGCCACTACATTGCGAGATTCCGAATGTCTTTTTAGATTAAGTTTTGGAATATGTTAGTGCCTTCAGTATTGTTTAGACCTAAACCTCCATTCCGTTATGCAGCTAATGGCATGGGCATTTCTCCCTCCGTCTCTGTCCCTTATTCCCTCTTACTGCTCATTCTGGATTAGAATAGAGCATAAGGTGTCAGTAATGTACAAAAATGGATAATGATAAGGATGTATTGCTATACATTATTATCTACAAATCCTTAACTGCATCGGTACTAATTACGAAACAGCGCGCCGGTACAAAATAAGCAACCATGACTCGACGAAAACAAATATACAAACATTAACCGAAATATTGTCGCCAGTAAATTTGAAGCAGAAATATGAAAATGTAGCTAAAACTACGTAGCTTACTATATGCAAATTAAAAAAGGTTACTTGTTATCTTGTGGTTCAGTATTCCCTTAAGTATGACAACAAAAATTAACATCATACAAAGCTTTCAACAAAGACCGTTTTACACGTGGATGGTAACTGTGAGGGGTTCACATATCTACAACTACCTAACAGCAGCAATCTATTCCTTCAGAGATCTTAACGTGATACAAATTAGGCGCTGGTACGAAATCGCCGCCTCTCCCTTATAACGAATTTTCATAGTACAAAGATTTTAAATGTGTTAGGAAGGTCACAAATAGCTATAAAACACACGTTGCAAAGAAAATATCATTATACTTGCAACTATTGATTTAGTCAGATAATCCCTGCAGTAATATGTAACTAAATAGCTTGTTATACGTAATGACATAGTGAACTAACAGAAAACATATTTTCTAAAGAGTTTTTATATAAAAATGTTTCATCATTTGTATTTTAATGGTGTTAGATAAGTCAGAA
Organism: Prosapia bicincta; assembly: GCA_036971475.1. Classification (NCBI taxonomy): domain Eukaryota; kingdom Metazoa; phylum Arthropoda; class Insecta; order Hemiptera; family Cercopidae; genus Prosapia; species Prosapia bicincta. Next base: position 1,875,075 of record JBAIZL010000425.1, read on the forward strand.
AACGTCACTTCTTTGAAGTAGCCAATTACGTGGATCTCTGATCACAACTCGTTATTTTCCTTTTGATAGTTTTAAATGATAATTGGAAAGCGTTGGTTTTTATTTTTATAAAATAATATTTATTGAAGTTGACGCTCAGTCGTGTCGTTAGTTTTGTGTCGTAAAAACTGTATGAAAAGGTTATATTTATCTTGGCTATATGTTTTCCCTTTTAATGATCTCCTAAAGCATTAAAATGTCCAACCTTTAGGGAAGATTTTATCATCTTATCAAATGTCCTTTACGTCACAACCATTTCACTCCAAAATTTAAACGTTTCTATGAAGATGACAATTTAACGAGAAAAATGTGTAAAAGTTTCATAAGTTTGTTTCTTATTTTAAATGATTCGAGAAACATAAAAACTACTCAATGTCAAACACAAGATACTATGAATTTTCGTAAATACTTCTTAAAATCCCGCCACGTCGGCAATTCTTGCCTGGAACGTATATCGATATAATGTTCACCGAGGGTCTGAACGACTCAAGAAATATTGGGTCTTGCAGCTTACCGCATTGTATTATGTTATTTATGACGTCATCAACTGGCATGACCCTAAAAAATTTGTTTTTACGTACTCTCAAATAATGCTATAAATAAACAAAGGATCTTGCAAAATGTGGTGCTAATATAAAATATACTTTCTGATTGTAGAAATAATAAAGATAAACGAGTGACGTTATCTTCTGTTATAGGAATTTCCGGTCTGCCTATAAAGCTTTCCATCACGAGTTTCATGTGTGTAAAGGGCAAGGATTGCCTCCCTTCAGATACCTCGGATGAACGTGAAGTAACAGAGATAGACAGATTGTGTTTTATAATTTTAGAAATACTTCCTTCGACCCCAATTTTTGTATTCTATCCTAATCGGTAACACTGAAATGATTTCATTAAATAATACCTAAAACAAAATAAAAATGCAAGAATAATTCTTTAAACGAGTTTCTACAAATACATCATCTTTAGTGAGTATAGTAATTACAAAGCTATATTAATATAATATTATACTTTTGATAATTTTCTAATCTTCCGCTATTGTTCATATTCTTATTTTATCTGAGCAATCATAATTTCCTGCGAATCCTAGCATTGTCCCACTACTAGCTGACGCATTTCTGAGCAATCATAATTTCCTGCGAATCCTAGCATTGTCCCACTACTAGCTGACGCATTTCTGAGCAATCATAATTTCCTGCGAATCCTAGCATTGTCCCACTACTAGCTGACGCATTCTGAGCAATCATAATTTCCTACGAATCCTAGCATTGTCCCACTACTAGCTGACGCATTTCTGAGCAATCATAATTTCCTGCGAATCCTAGCATTGTCCCACTACTAGCTGACGCATTTCTGAGCAATCATAATTTCCTGCGAATCCTAGCATTGTCCCACTACTAGCTGACGCATTTCTGAGCAATCATAATTTCCTGCGAATCCTAGCATTGCCCCACTACTAGCTGACGCATTTCTGAGCTATTTTAATTTCCGGCGAATCCTAGCATTGTCCCACTACTAGCTGACGCATTTCTGAGCACCTCTATCCGTCAGAGCTTCATCAGGAATCATAATAGCATCTGACTGATGGAGGTGCTCCGTTCAGCGGGAAGTGGGAATGTGCTAGGATTCGCAAGTAATTATGCTACTCAAAATAATAATTATAATACTATCGTAATATAATAATACTAACACTCTAATTGCCATACTCACTTTTGACGATGACTGTCATTAAAACACGTTTGACGAATTAATCTGTGTCTGTGTGATGATGTTCGTGATTACTTAATCTTTTTCACAAGTTTGCTGTAATTTTGATACTGAAATGGAAGTCTAACATGTACAACCCACCTTCTACATAGTATACGTATTTCTTATGAGAGATAAAATCTAAAAAAACTAACATCAAGTTGTAATAAAAAACTCTTCAATGTACTTAAGTTTATACACCACGCCAGTGCTACGGCTGTAATAAAATACCTCTTTTTTGCAACACAACCTGAATAAAGTGTAATTTAAAGTTTGGCCACGTAGCGCTGGTGTCGTAACATGTAGTGAACTCTCATCATATCCATTCTTAAAATGTAATTTGCACTTATGCTTCGGCAAAAGCATTTTATACTTGTACGTAAAGGGCTGTTTGTATTCATAGATGGCGTCAGGTACGTATGAGGGAGCCCACGATGTGCTCCTAACTGCGTGTTAAAGCCACTTCTAACAGCTGACTAAAGAAGGCGAATTTATTAAAGTGAATATTTCTCTTGGCGCCTTTGAACAGAACGCGTTAACGGGGAAAATCATCGAGTTGTGCTGTCACGCTAGAATCATCAAGCTCTAACACGTCTGTACAGTGTTATATAAGTGCGCTGTAGAACTATTTTAGCTTAAATAATTGACAACATATGATTTTATACATCAGCTGATTTTATGATAAAACGTTTGTTGTAAAAATCTGTCTTAACACTTAGGTTATGTTACATTATTTATTAGATTATTACAGGTACATTATTTAGTTAAATTGTTCATATTATTCAATTCCTTCTTTTAGCTCACACTCCCCTTACATATCTCGTACAAATTTTCAATCGTTAATGAAATACGTTTTTATTCGTCCAATCTAGTTAAAATACAATTGTTTAAACTTGTAGTGGATGACAGTTTATGTTAATATAAGCTTTCAAATATTTATTAAATTATTAAAATTTAAAAAAAGGTAATGTTTAGAGCGGATTCGAACTGAATGACTACATGTTCGAATTCCAGAACTTTGGAACTGGAACTTTCTCATAGCTGAAACTCCGTTACCTAAAGATATACATAAGTTTTTATGACGTCTTTTCCTTTCTATATGAAGCGAAAAGTCCCTTACAATAGTGAAGGATTATAAGAGACAAATAGAATGCAAATTTATAGATCCTGATCAGCTTCATAAATTACAAACGAATAGAAGAAAGCGAATAAATAGTAATAAAAGAAAATAATAGTCCAACATCATATGCTGTATATACAGAAACATGAGAAATTGTAATTGTAAAATAAAAAGTTACTCAAATAAAAATTTCTCTTTACTCACCTCAGTAGGAATTGTCTTAAAATTCTTTTTTTTATTAATTGTTTACCATTTAGTGAATTAATTATTTGTGTTTTAATAAATATAACTACACCTATTTTATACATTATTTAATGTATTCCTTATTTATAGGAATAAATAATATTAAATTATATTATTAGAGCACTGAACATTATACTAGTTAATATAATAATCTCATTAGGGTCTTGAACCTATTCCATAAAGTAAACCTTAGAAAAGTAACTATAGCATATTAGAAAATGAACTTTATAAACTTAAAATATTCTTATAAAACAGAACACTACTATGTAGTGCATTACAACACAACTATGCTAACATATAGCTAACAAAAATACGGAAAGTGTAAGATAGAAAAATCATAATAAAACATTTTACTAGCGTGAGCTAGATGCTTGCTGTTGACGTTCATCATTAAAAGTTGCCTCTTTCTTATTGCAACAATGCAGTAAATAAAATTAAAAAAAAAAATGGAGACCATTTCACTTATCAATCGGTTAACTTACGTTGATTTTTTTTAGAGTTTTCCTAGTATCACGGTACGATGTCACTAAAAATAATATATAAAACATTTATTTAATGTATAAAAATATTTATATTTCATAAGCTTATAGAATTCGTCCAAGAGTAGGCAATAGTACCGTCCATTATAAGCATATTAGCTCACCTGCTAGACCTAAACCTATGCAAACTCCTCTTACCGACCTTTTTTCTCCTGCCTTACTTTGGCCCTTTCTTTTCATCAATTGCTAAGTCAGTAAGAAAGTAATGGTTTATCCATTGACTACGAACCTAATTTCATAGACCTATGCCTCAAGGAATAAACCTCTCAGAGGAACCAACCCCTGAATTTTTGATAAAACCAATTAGCCTCCGATAAGCCCTGTTCAAGCTCCTTTTCGGGTAGTGGAATCTTTGAGAGACACTTGTGATTTAAAGACTATACCTGGATACCTAGTGAACTTATCTTATTTAGAATGAAAACACAGCTAATTGGAAAATATACCTTTTTATTTATTTGTTCCAAGGTTCAAATTAATTATTATTGTTTTTATTTAATTTAACAGGATTTTCTTGACTAATTACTTTTTCAAAATTTCATACAACTTGCCATTTAATTAAACATTATTATCTCATTCTATGTTTTTTTAAATTTTCTTATTATCATTAATTTTATATATAATTTAAATTATCAAATTTACCATAATTAATTTTGTATATAGTTTTGATTGTTACAGTTAAATTTAACATATTTTAAAATCTGATTCTTTTTCAAACACTTAATATTACTATTTAATGCCTTTAGGCTAGGCCTTGAACAATTAACTTCTTTAGAAATTATTCATTAGAAATTCACTTAGAAAAAGCCATATAAGATATACTTAATCCATACATTCCCACAATGATGGGAATGGAAAGTCAATTTTGAATCTTTGTTACTTAAATTTGGGTAACCTAAGAGAGTTGACTAATCAGTCCCTTAGGTTATTCATATCTTATTTAATTTTGAATTTAAGTTAATATAATTTGAAGTAAAATGTTATTTAAAAAGAATAATTAAATTGATTATATAACCTTGTACTGTAGAAATCTTTTTATCTTCATTAATGTTGTCATCTGTCAGTCCCATTACAGCTTCAAGGGTCTTGGTAGGTAGGCGTCCCTCCATAATTTCGGTTAATCTTCTTATTTTCTTTAATTTTGCATTTTGGTGGTCGAAATTTTGTTCTGGGTATATATATATATACGTTATGGGTATATATCTTCCTTCCCCTGATCACATCGTAGCACTTTTTACTCTGTTTCTAGCACATATTTTATTGTCCTAGTCGCATGGTACAAAAACACGTCTGCTCGCCTTGAGAGCCTAATGCATTCTAATTCTGGATAGCGTCCTTTTTTGTGAGCCCCACTTCATAGTATCCATTTTTCAACTTTTGACCAATCAGAAAGCCGTTGCCATGGCAATTGACTTTGTTCGGAATTTCTGAACTAAGATTAGTTTCACTTTTTGTAAAAGGCGTTTCTGTATTCTGATGTGTCCTTTCCAATTTTACCTTTTATTTAATAACGTATTTGACTTTATTTCTTGTTATTTAATTTAATTTACTTTTTAAAATTCCTAATCCAAAGTTCGACTGTAGCGCTTTCGTTTCGTAGTGACAAGATTTATAATCAATACCCTAAGCGGATTTTTCCGGAATCAAATATGACTGCTTCTAGTATAACCTAATTTCTAGGCTATTACATTTTAACATTTAATCTTTACTTTTACATAAATACTATTTTCCCTAGCTAGGCCTAATTTACTTTCCTCACATCTTATAAATTTACATTCTTTATTCCTGATTATATTTAATTACAATTATTTTAATAGCCGGCATCTAGGCCGAGTTTGTTATACTACACAATTACCGTCTTTTTTGTATACATAATGTAGGCTATCTACTTCGAAGTGATAATTTTCTTATTGATTATAATTTATGTTTTTTAAGTCTAAAGTTATTTCTAATTTTCTTCATTTTACTATTATTTACCCTAGTTTTAATATTATTATTATTATTATAATGATTTAAAATTTTTACATATAAATTTAGCCAATTATTTAACCAGGTTAGGTTCGATTCTGGTATTCTGTACAATTACTCTGATTCTTTGCATCGGACATTCTGGCCGCTGCACTCCAGAAGCCTGCCTGAATTGCTAGATCATCAACCATTACAGAATCTGACAGTTGTATTACCTATCCTTGGCACTAGAACTCATGACTTTCAAGCATGTATATATAATATCGCTAACTCATATTCTAATATATTATTATAAGGCTGTTTCCGAAACAAGATTTTTTTTACGAGAATCAACTGTTTCATTTGTATTAATACATGATGCATTGTAGAGGAAAGGCGGAAATCATCGCAACATGATGGTAGCAAAAATAGGAACAAATCAACAGAAGCGATAAGATTAAGACCAGAAGCAACTACTAAAATGGAGGAGTGTGCTACGCATGACGTAAGCAGGTGCGCATAAACAGGAACCGTGGAAGCTCGGTGGTTCTCTAATGGTTCTTTTTCTTTTATTCTCCGTGTCTGGGGGCTAAACCCCCTCCCCCTCAGTCTTTGTGGAAGCCAACATCTAGCGAGCTACCTCCGTCTCACACGCCCATGCGGCACTAGAGTTTGTGCGTGCTTGAAGTGCCTGCATGGCCCCAGATGGGGAAAGCGTACGTGAGTGTGCTGCGGAACATAGATACGTATATAGTAGTGGCCACCCGTAGTGAAAGTGGGCTTGTTCTGTTAGGTATAGGATATAGTTGTGTTAATCTAATTTCTGCTTTCTTTAACGTGTTGGTAATGTGAGGGTCCCAAGTCAGGCCTCAGTCGAGTATGACTACCAGATATTTGACCTGGTTCCCACAGTGAATGTTCTCGCCTAATAGTTTTAGTGGTGTGTTGAGATTGTGTGTCCTACGTTTGGAGAGAAGCAGAGCCTGGCACTTGGCCAAGTTCACATTAACTCTCCATTAGCTCAGGCATGATTCCAGTACTATAAGGTGGTCCTGTAAGTTGGATTGTATTAGATGTGGCTACCATGATTCTCATGACTGAGCTGCTAAATCGGTGTGCAAATCTGCAAATATGGCCACTTGTGTGTTGAGTGTTGTAAGTATGTCGATGATGTAGATGTTGAACAATACGGGCTCAATAATTGAGCCCTGAGGGACTCCAGCCCGTACAGTCCGTAGTGTAGATTGTGTTTGATCTACATCAACCCTAAACTTGCGATCGAACAGGAATGAGCTAACTAGCCATTGTGTCGTAGTTTCACTAAAAAGCTGTTGTGCTAGACCCTCTGATGGTTTTAATTTGCGATAATTTAGTGAGCGACATCTGGTACTGAATAGACAAACGGCCGACACGTTAAAAAAAACCGAACTCTTGTAAAGCAGAATTTAAAAAAAATTCATTTTAAAATTTAAAACAACAAAATGTTTCAAAATAAAACAGAAAACTAAGCACAACTTGAAGGGAAAAATTGTAACACTTCGTAATGCAGTTGTCGCTGCAGGCGGTGACTCAGAAATGGATGTAGTTTGTTTTGGCTGTGTTTTTATACGTTGTTATATATATATATATATATATATATATATATATATATATATATGCAAGAGTGTTAAGGCCCAAAGAAAATATAATTATAAAAGTGTCAAAATGTGCCTTTAAAGAGAAAGAAGGGAGACATATTTTGATTTAATAGTTTAGAGACTCTTCATTAAAACTTTCTTATTAGCAAGTTGTACGAATACAATGAACAAACATAAATCTACTAAGTCAATAGATAAAAGCGTGCACAAATATGAAGAAAAACGTGATAGAAAAGGAAACTATTGAATTGAAATTTTCCATTTGATTACAATACTTAGGCCTATTAGAAATTATTTTAATTTAAAATAACGTCTTACAAAATGAAATATGATTGGTCCGTAAACAAATAACTCAAACTTAGATCCCTAAACAAAAACCATTTTTAACACTTTCTAAAATTCCCATTTAAGTTATTTGGAGCTAGAGAATATTTTTATTTAAATTTTAAAACTTTTTGATACTGTCATTTGTGATTAACATTTCTTTACGCAAACGTTTCTGAAATTATCCAAATAATTAGTCATAGAGTTTTATTAACGCCCTTTACTTTAGCCAAACAATTAAAATATGTTTTAATAAAATTATACCGGATGCGTCAAAATAAACAGTACTAAAACAGTTGTAAGGTTTTTATTTCATTTGATTTATTTAAACAGTTTCACAAACACAAGTAAAAAGAAGCAAAATAAATAGGACTCGGGAATAAACAAGTTCTATGACTCCATTCAATTCCAGGCACCACTCGGACTGTTCTTGAAGGTTTTGCATAATTTTTGTTAAGACGGTTTGTGCCATGTTCATTATACACCTGGTTATTTTTCCTGTAGTTAGATGATGGTGGATGGTTTGTCATCACTGGAAATCTTCTTCATCATTCCTCAGACGTAGGCGTCAGGTGGTGTATTATAGGGAGAGTGGACTGAGTAAAGTTTGTTCTAAGGGAAATGAGGCGGTTGCCAAAAGTTGCTTGAGGGAAAGAAATGGAGACTATGCCAATGTGGCCTGTTGCGCCAACTGCCTGGAAACTTTGTGAATGATAAGTCAAGTTTCGGGCACCAACAAATGTCCTGAGCTCCCTTATAAAACGACCAAGATCGACTATATCTGTGAGAAGGCAACTGAAGCTGGTTCATTTTCGGTACTGTTTATTTTGGCGCATAGGGTATTTAATATTGAAAAACGAGAAGATAGAAATGCTCTTTCAAGCGAGAAATGAAAATAGCCTTAGTCATTGAGAAGGGTTTGAATTACAAAGTTTTGTGAGCTCAGGTAATATATCATAGAGAACTCAAAGTGGCAAACAAAAGTTCAGTTATAAACAATATTCGAATGGGCTTGTGAGTGAAGGTTATAAACAAAAGAATAAATAGGCTACGACTCACAATTATAAAAACTTACTCTATGTGTCATCATCTTCAGTGATGCTACACAATTGAAACTTAATTGAAAAAACTAAACATAAATTATAATATTTTAACAAAAGTTAGAACCGGATCTGGGTATTGCCAAATTTACAGCCACGGCTACTAATATATTTCCATTGAACAACATATGATAACTATATTGCCATACTTATAAACATATGTAGTTATCATATGTTGTTCAATGTAAATATATTTGCTGCCGTGGTTTTCAATTTGGCAATGCTCAGATCTGGCTCTTACTTTTGTTAAAATATTATAGAATATGTTGTTTTTTCAATTAAGTTTCAATTGTGTAGCATCACTGAAGATGACGCCATATTGTCGTTGAATCGCGTCTAATAATAAAGTTTTTTTAATTGTGGATCATTGCCTATTTATTTTTTTGTTTTTAGCTCAACGGCACACGCACACAAACGTGCGCGTGGGGTATGCGTGCGTACATAAACATGCAAGTACAAATCCAGATTATACCACAGATGTATGGCGTTTACTATTGGCCTAATATCAATAATGTGTTGTAGAGATGGTGACGCATTCATTGCAGAGATGTAAGCTAATCTGTTATCTAACGCTTGGTTCTCCATTTCAAGTTTCGACACATGCATAAGATGGATAGCTTGGTACATACATGTCAGGTCCCGCTCGCTGTCAATATGTACTTTAATGCTGCAGCCTTCTACGTCACCAAGGAGATATTTGCGTTGGGCGTTGTAAAAATCGTAAGAAAAAAATACGATGTTTTCAGAACAGGTGATCAAAATGTAAGCAGGCATTAAATAGTTGGATTAGCAAAATGTGACTCACTAAAAAGAGCGTAGTAGCCTTATAAATAATCAACAGATCAGTTACAAACTAGTTAACAATGTGTCACAGTTCCCAAACATTCCGCTGTTAAACATCAAGTTAATACTTTTAAAGTTATTATGGTAATATTTGACCAAGTATTTAAGTGTGAACTAGCACTTCAAGTTGAAGATGGAATTCATATGATAATATAAGTGACTTCCGTAGTCCCATGTACTCTAGATATTCAGTGTTTTATCTAATATTCTACAGCAAAGCCTTTAAGCTTAGAAAAAATAGACTTGACGCCAGCTTATTTGTACTTGCATATTTAATAATATGACTGTGAATTTTTATATTTTAAAAGATATCGTCTAATTTGGTTACAGTTAGTTACTTTATATAGCTCAAGTCCTTTATAAATCGGTGAATACATTATTATATTTAACGTTAAAGAATTATAAATGATATTTGTCTTTACCATACATTTTTATATACAATGAAGAATATCTCCTCATTAAGTTAGTAACACACGAGATAATAACAAACAAGTGTAGTTTATTAATTATTCCTAACAAACGATAAATAAAAATAACTTCCCTAAGACCATGCGCTACCACTTAGTGCAAACAATCATATATTTCTGAATGTAACAAAATTATATTTAAAAATTATTTAAACGTAACCTCCAAGTAATATCTAACTATGGAAAAAATCAGTTGTTAGCATTCTCCGCCATGTTTGCACTCAGAAATCACCGGGAGAATAATCGTTAATCTACAAATTGTTACAATCTTTAGAGTGAATCCTCCATTAGTGACAAACTTCAGCCATGCAAAGTTTTTTATATGCTGATTTAAAAATGTAGACCTACACTAAAATGAATAAAAAAAAATACGAAGTACTAAAATCAACAGAATCTATATAAACATTTCCGGCCCATCAAGTAAATTAACCCAACCTTTGTTATCATAATTAGTAGTTTAAAAAACCCCAAAACCGATATAAACAAAAGGTTTGTTATCCGATTTGTGTTGCAGGGACAACATTTCAGGTAAAGTCGGAAAAGCAGGATCTAAAAATGATTCAACCAGTAAAAAATAGAAATTAAAAATGGAGGTTTGTAATGTTTTATAATGAAAATATACAGTTATGAGAGAGCTAAATAAATATAATGAAGGAACTTGTATTCTTATAGAAACAACATTGTAATAAATAAAAGCGACACAATTTGTTGTTCCTATTCATACAAATGTGTTGTGCTCTAAGCGAATAGAAGACTCATGTTTTTTCCAAGTGCAATGTATGACATTGCAAACACTTTCGTATGACCTTTTATACACTCAAGTATAAGAAGTACTTCATTAAACCTTATAAACAATTAGCACGATTTCCTGAACGACACAAACACGGGGTTTTATGTAGAATAATTAATAACACATTTTGATACTCACAAAAACAGAAAAATATTTTTCCTTCCCCGCCATCGCATTCGCCAACCATTAAGGACTCTTAAATAGCCACCACATTAAAGTAAATTTAATTTTATTAAATCTTTACTAAACCACTAAAGTTGTTCAGAACTTTATCGACTTTTAAAACAACTCAGGGGATATAAAAGCAACTTAATGTCAAACACAAGGTACCTTAAACTTTGGCAACTGCTCCTTAAAACCCGCCTCGTCGGCAAACCTACCCTGGTACTTATATCGGCATAATGCGCCTTGCTTGTTCGGAACAACCAGGTTTATGGCGACTCGTGAAATATTGTTTCTTCCAAATTACTATTTTATATGACGTCATCAACTCACTTTTCATTTTTAAATTCCTTCTATTACCTCACACTCTCCTTATATATATATATATATATATATATATATATATATATATATATATATATATATATATACATATATACAACCCGCTATCAAAATGGCAGCATTTCATTTTGCAACCATATGGCAGGCACTTGAAGGAGTGAAGTATATATGTTTTTCGTCTTGTATAATATATTTCTAATAAACATGATGATACTACTCCATGTACTTTAATTTCATAAAATCTTAAAAAAATTGACTGAAATACTATCAATACGGCAGCATTTCATTTAGGCATCAAAATGGCAGCCAGTGTATATTTTCGTTCAGTCTAATAACAATATGGCAGCCGGTGTGTATATTATTCCCACGCCACTAACGATACGAGAACCAACAGTGTTGCCACTATGGTGCGACTGTCTGACTAGTTAAATGTTTATACTGTAAGACACTGGGTGTGTGTAATCACGGTGAAAACATAAACATTAGAATGTCCCTTCTTCATTTCAGCTGGCCAATTATTTACTTAACTCACATAAGTCCTGGTTGTTAGTTTTCATAAACGTGTACAACTATCGAAAGCTGACGGGGATACAGGTGAACAAAATTTAACGGGGATGGACGGGTGGGGCTCTATGGGAGTTATAAAGGAGTGACGTGGGGTCAAAATAACAGAAAACAAAAAAAAAACTATAAAATGATCAGTCGGAGGGTTTTAATGGTGCTGAGTCTTTTACCGTTATCGAACGTCATAGGGATATACGGGTGATCCTCTATGGGAGTAGCTAATAATGAATTTGAGTATAAATGTGAGAAGGCAAAACAAAGCTAGAATATGATCAATCGTAGTGTTTTGGAGGTAGCTGAGCCCAATACCGTCTTCCATATTAATCGGGATTGCACGGGTGTGGCTCTACGGGAGTAAAAAAGGGGTGAATATGGGTAAAATTGTCAGAAGGCAAAAAACAATTGAAAATAATCATTCGGGTGGGTTTTAATGGTGCTGAGTCTTTAACCGTTATCGAACGTCAATGGGGATACACGGGTAACCATCTATGGGAGTAGCAAATGAATGAATTGGGGTATAATTGTGAGAAAGCAAAAAAAAAACCTAGAAAATGATCAATCGTAGTGTTCTGGAGGGTGCTGAGTCCAACACCACCTTCAATATTAAACGGGAATGCTCGGTTGTTGCTCTACGAGAATAGGAAATTGGTAAATTGGGGTAAAATTGTCAGAAGGCAAAAAAATATATACGAGGGTAAGTCAAATATTATCAGCAATATAGGTATATTTTTTGTTTACGTTGGCAGTACTGTCCTTTTGCGTTGATGACGCATGCTTTGTTTATTCGTTGTTATGTCTATGCACGTTACAAGCTGCTAGGTTAGTTTCGTTATCGCTGCCGTGCTGTTAATAATGGCCGCTCCACTTTCTATTTGCACCAAAGGAGAGCAACGTTCAGTGATCCGTTTTTTGTGGTCGGAAGGTGTATCAGGGGCCGAAATTCATCGAAGACTTTTGGTACAGTACGGGAACAATTGTTTGCCATAACGGAGTGTCTATGAATGGATTGAAAAATTCAAAAATGGTCGCACAAGTGTTACGCAAAATGAAGGTGCTGGACGACCAGTTACCGCCATAAACGAGGAAAACATTGAGCGTTCACGTGAAATGATTCTCTCAGGCAGACGGATAACTGTTGACGACGTGGCAAATCGTCTGCAAATTAGCCACGGTTCTGCCTACGAAATCATTTACAGCAGACTTGGGTTTCATAAAGTTTGTGCAAGATGGGTTCCAAAACAACTGACACAGTTGCATAAACAAACGCGCTTGGACGTGTGCAAAAAACATTTGGATCGCTATGTTAACGAACGGGACAACTTCTTAGACAGGATCGTTACTGGTGACGAAACATGGATCCATCATTACGAGCAGTAGAGTAAACGGCAGAGTATGGAATGGAAACATCCAAATTGCCGTGCAAGAAAAAATTCAAAACCCAACCGTCCGCAGGAAAACCTATGCTTACGGTTTTTTGGGACTCACAAGGTCCATTACTGGAACATTATCAGGAAAGGGGCACAACAATAAACAGTGTACTTTACAGTGAGATGCTTACGGCTAAGCTGAAGCCTGCAATTCGTAGCAAACGCCGAGGACTGCTGTCAAAAGGCGTTGTGTTGTTGCACGACAATGCCCGTCCGCATACAGCTGCCCACACTGCAGAAACGCTTCAGAAACTCAATTTTGAAGTATTGGATCATCCTCCATATGGTCCCGATCTCGCTCCATCTGATTTTTACTTGTTTGGTCCATCAAAGAGGCACTTAGGGGCCGTCGATTTACGACAGACGAAGCATTGAAAGAAGCGGTGCATTCCTGGCTCGCATCTCAACCCAAAACCTTCTTCCACGAGGGCATCAGGAAACTTGAACAACGTTAGACCAAGTGCGTTGAAAAGCAAGGGGACTATGTAGAAAAATGATGTACTTGTAAGTTTCCTATTTGATTTCAATAAAATTTTATAACTATATTGCGGATAATTATTGACTCACCCTCGTATAAAATGATCACTCGGGAGGTTTTGGAGTGTGCTGTGTCTTGTACCGTTATCGAACGTCCATGGGGATGCACGGTAGATCCTCTATGAGAGTAGCAAATGATGAATTGTAGTATATTTGTGACAAGGCAAAACAAAGCTAGAATATGATAAATCGTAGTGTTTTTAAGGGTGCTGAGTAGAATACCGCCTTCAATATTATAAGGGGATGCACTGGTGTGGCTCTACGGGAGTAGAAAGGGGTGAATTGGGGTAAAATTGTCAGAAGGCAAAAAATAATGGAAAATGATCACTCGGGGGGTTTAAAAGGTGGTGAGTCTTTTACCGTTATCGAAAGTCAATGGAGTAACACGGGTGATCCTCTATGGGAGTAGCAAATGATGAATTTTAGTATAAATGTGAAAAGGCAAAACAAAGATAGAGTATGATCAATCGTAGTGTTTTTTAGGTTTCTGAGTCCAATACCGTCTTCCATATTAATCGGGAATGCACGGGTGTGGCTCTACGGGAGTAGAAAAGGGGTGAATTGGGGTAAAATTGTCAGAAGACAAAAAAACAATTGAAAATGATCATTCGGGTGGGTTTTAATGGTGCTGAGTCGTTTACCGTAATCGCACGTCAATGTGAATATACGGGTGACCCTCTATGGCAAATGATGAATTGGGGGTATAATTGTGAGAAGGCAAAAAAAACTAGAAAATAATCAATCGTAGTGTTTTAGAGGGTGCTGAGTTCAATACCGCCTACAATATTAAACGGTGATGCTAGGTTGCTGCTCTACGAGAGTAGGAAATTGGTAAATTGGGATAAATTGTCAGAAGGCAAAAAAAATATAAAATGATCACTCGGGAGGTTTGGGAGTGTACTGTGTCTTTTACCGTTGTCGAAAGTCAATGGAGATACACGGGTGATCCTCTATGGGAGTAGCAAATGATGAATCGGAGTATAAATGTGAGAAGGCAAAAGAAAGCTAGAGTATGATCAATCGTAATGTTTTTTAGGTTGCTGAGTTCAATACCGTCTTCCATATTAATCTGGAATGCACGGGTGTGGCTCTACGGTAGTAGAAAAGGGGTGAATTGGGGTAAAATTGTCAGAAGGCAAAAAAACAATTGAAAATGATCATTCGGGTGGGTTTTAATGGTGCTGAGTCTTTAACCGTTATCGAACGTCAATGATGATACACAGGTGACCATCTATGGGAGTAGCAAATAATGGATTTGGGTATAATTGTGAGAAAGCAAAAAAAAAACACTAGAAAATGATCAATCGTAGTGTTCTGGAGGGTGCTGAGTCCAATACCGCCAACAATATTAAACGGGGATGCTCGGTTGTTGCCCTACGAGAGTAGAAAGGGGTGAGTTGGGGTAAAATTGTCAGAAGGCAAAAAAACAATGGAAAATGATCACTCGGGGGGGGGGGGGGGGGGGGGGTTTAAAGGTGGTGAGTCTTTTACCGATATCGAAAGTCAATGGAGATACACTGGTGATCCTCTATGGGAGTAGCAAATGATGAATCGGAGTATAAATGTGAGAAGGCAAAACAAAGCTAGAGTATGATCAATCGTAGTGTTTTTTAGGTTGCTGAGTCCAATACCGTCTTCCATATTAATCTGGAATGCACGGGTGTGGCTCTACGGTAGTAGAAAAGGGGTGAATTGGGGTAAAATTGTCAGAAGGCAAAAAAACAATTGAAAATGAACATTCGGGTGGTTTTTAATGGTGCTGAGTCGTTTACCGTAGTCGTACGCCAATGTGAATATACGGGTGACCCTTTATGGGAATAGCAAATGATGAATTGGGGGTATAATTGTGAGAAGGCAAAAAAAAAAACTAGAAAATGATCAATCGTAGTGTTTTGGAGGGTGCTGAGTCCGATGCCGTCATTAAAAGCTAATGGGAATATGAGGGTTTGGTTCTACGGGAGTAGAAAGGGAGGTTAATTTTTATGAAAATATAAGATACTAGAAAAATGTCTAGTAAAATAATACTCTGGGTTTGTAAGGGGTGACTCCAATTTCGTCATCGAAAGTCAAGGATAACGCACGTGTGAGTTTTCGAGAGTGCGATTCAAGACACTGTTAAAAAATAGCGGGAAAGTGTGATTTGTCATATGTTTGGAGAGGAAGATGAGTGGAAGCTGGGTGCAAATATAAATATTAGATTATTCATTTCTATCATCAGCTGTCGTAATCTGTAAGCAAGTTAGACAGATTGTAAGGTATTTTAATGGGATCATGCAGTTCCAAATAAAACGAGTTTACTTTTCTTGTTTCAATTTTGTTTTACCTTTAGCTCCTAATATACTTGTGCGACAAGTCGTTTGCGAATAAGATATTGAACCATGTAATAGATCAGTCAATATTCTATTTTACAATCACTGTTGAACTTATCCTTAATTTTAATTGTTTAATTTAAATACATTGGGTTATGAATATTTCTTATACAAGTGTTTGATAGTAAATGTTTGCAGTTAATTTATTGAAATATTTACAAGCACAGTCAAGGGCTTTGCAAGTGTCACAAGATCCTGCTCAAAGGGAGAGATAAAAATTAGATACGATAAAACTCTGTTAGTGTTATTATAGCAAGTTCTACCTTTCTGTGTCCAAATACACATGCTGTTGCCCATGTTATATTACAAATATTTTTGACCCTTTGTGTTCTAGGATTATATCGTGTAATACTTGTGGTACAATTAATAGATCGATGATAACACCTTTTATATACATATTATGTTAAAAATATTTAATTTTGTGTGTGGATATTTTTAAAAATTACGAATAATAAAGTAACTAAAAATTTATGTTTTGATGTAGTAGTTTAGAAAACTGTTCGTAATTCAGTACAAAAGGAAGATTTTATCAGTTAAATCATAGAATTCTTGCCGGTGGCTTGAAACTCACTTTACAGTTTGTTGTCTATCAAATGCCGGATTTTGAGTATAGTTATTAAAGGTAAGAGTTTGATTTCTCCATTCATACAGTGATTTTAATTATTATACAAAATATCGTGAACCTAATTTTTCACCTTTCAACTTTATTAATGTAAACGCAAAAAATTAAGAACTATTATATTTTGTGAAAATTCCAATTCCATAACGTTTATAAGCAATATTATTTTAATACCTCATTTGAAACGCTACTATTGATGTAAGGGAAATAAACATTGATTTAACAAATTATAAGGCAACCTTATTTTACGAAAATGAAAACCTTGGGAAACCCTTTAATGTGGATATTTTTTTTTTTTAACTTGGGGTTAGGGTAAATGTTTCTTAGTTTAATAATGTTTACTACCTTGATCTAAAGTAGGTTAAATAGAAAAGTATATATTTTATGATTTTAAAAACATAAAATTCTATTTACTGTTGTCTTTATAAAAACATGTATAACCAATAATAATGTTTTTTCAAATTAAATGTTTATGTAATATTTGTAATGTGGAGCATACATTTAGTTGCAATGATTTCGGGTTATCACTAAAGCATGTTACGGACAAAAATTATAATAAGATATTACGTCAGTCCACTTGAGCTGAGGGTCCGGGATGAAATGAAATTTTGTATTTCAAGTGATTTCTACTATATTTTATTACACTTTCAAAGATATGATATTTTTGTCAATAATAACATAATATATTTTTTTTTAAATCCCAAATAAGCAAAAATTGTTACAAACATATAAATAATGTAGCAATGAAAGGACACGTAATATACAAAATTGTGTAGATATAATATGAAATTAAGAATGAAATAATAATTGCAAATTTTATATTACTTATAACCCTAGTTAACTAAATGACTAATAAACATAAAACGAGAAAATATATTTAAAGGAAAATCTTGTGTTTAAACAAGTATTTATTTTTCTTTCCCTATATATAAATAGAGAAAAAAAGTAACAAAAAAATTTAAATCTAAAAACTAATTAATTAATGAAGAAATAGTTTTAAAAATCAACTTTGATGGAGGTAAAAACATTGAATACAACTTTATTAATTCAGAAATTGTGGCTGAAACTGAAGACGCACCTGGCAACCAACACCACCTATAAGTGCCTATCAAGCCCATGCCACGGGGATTAACAAACACTGTGTCTGTGTGGTGTTCAATTTCTGCGACGAATGAATGTAAAGGCCAATTTACATCTGTTCTAATTTAGCTTAGACGTAATGGCGATACATTTCTTACTTTATTTAAAAAACTTCTTCGATATATTTTATCACCTTTACCTCTGGAAGGTAACCAGAAAAATCTACCTTTATTGTACATTGTAAATAAAAGAAGGCTTTTATATGGTCGAATCTCATCTAGTGGTAATTTCTTGCTCACGTAGGCCCATTGAACACGTCTATATTTTATAGGTTCAAACGAGTACAAATTATCATTTTCGGGTAAAAAAATTAAACATTGAAAGAATAGTATTTCTGTACTTACGACAGCCAAATGTAACCAAAAACTGTAAGGATATAGTTATTCGCAATGTATATTGCATTGTAGCTAGGCATCACGGTGAAAAACGTTTTCCGTGAGCAATGTAATACATCAATTTTATTTATCCACCATATTTGATTTGTCATAAGTTGTTATA
Organism: Prosapia bicincta; assembly: GCA_036971475.1. Classification (NCBI taxonomy): domain Eukaryota; kingdom Metazoa; phylum Arthropoda; class Insecta; order Hemiptera; family Cercopidae; genus Prosapia; species Prosapia bicincta. The sequence continues at coordinate 1,893,525 of JBAIZL010000425.1, forward strand.
GGTACAAATGTGTTTCAGTAAAGACCTATGTTTTCTAAAAGTTCTTCTTTAACTACATTCATTAAATTTTCCTGGTAGTCGTTGTTGGCAGGTGAAAACATTTCTTTAATTCCTCCCTTAGATATTTTCTGAAAGAATGACATTTCACCTTGATTGTGATGTTACTTTCATCAAGACACGTTGAATGCACCTGAAAATATATCTGATAAGATTTAAGTATATTTTAATCTTCTTTTTTAATTCTATCTTTAACCGTATCCCTCCTGGCTCGCATATCTACAATTTGATTTATTATTATTATTATGGTGAAAAAATTTACAAATATTTTGGCGAATATAGCTGAAGAACCAGTCTTCTAAAACTAGCTGTAAAATAGCGTTATGCAGAGTGACAGAATAAAATTAGTCAAAATGATGGTATTTCTTGTTAAAAAAACAAGACGTAAAAGATAATGACTGTTGTGTAGTTTTTTTTCACTTTAAAAAATCTCTCCGTTCATCGGTCGACATGTTAAATACATTTTTATAGTTAGTATTAGAATGATTTTAGTTCGTTCGGCTGTGTCTGATCTCAAGACAAAGTCTGCTACTCAATCACTTCTCAAAACTGTCTCCTTTGTTTATATATTTTACGAATCCTACCCCTAGTTTGTAATAACTCCTAATTACAGACTTAATATTTCAATTTGAATATTATCTATTCTTCGTTGATAGAAAAATACTTCAGTTAAGCAACCCTGACCAAGAGCTTATAAAACGTTTTGTAGTCAATCTTTAGACGTAGATAATCATAAATATTTACTACCGATGATCACGGTAATTTTTCACTATACTTTAGATTTACTGATATTATACTGATAATCTCGTTTTATTTTTATGGTAGGCGAACAAAAAGACTATCTACGATCAAAACATTGGGCGTCCTGATAAAGATTACAACGGGCTTTGGCTTTTTTTAGCTATAATTGCCGATACTTAGTATGGTATTCATATCGTATGGTATCCTCTCAAGCAAGAATCAGTAGAGTAGTCTTGAAGAGCCAAGCAACATTATTTATGTATGTACTGTAATCAATAAAGTTCTACATACGTATTTTGTTGATTCTTAATTACAGTATTACGGTTTATTAGAACTCCTTTAGAAATAAAGAATTTTAAATATTTACCATTGCTTAAACCGCCTGTACTGCTCTCTAGTTTAATTGGCCTATTAACACCTATGATACATGTATCCTTAAGTAACTACTTAAAATGTTTTGCCCTTATGGTCATAGAATGTGTGTATATATCCACGTGTTCTTTCTTTGCTACATTATTTATATCTTTCAAACTATTTTTGAGAATTTTGGATGAAAAAAATATATAATGTTATTATTGATAAAAATGATGTAGTATGGCCTATAAATAACGCTAGTTCTTTAATCCCTTGGTCATTCATTTGGAAGAGTTGAGATATTGTTACCAAGTGTTTCATTAGAGTCCTCGATGTAAGTACTTCAGGAATTTGTAAACATGCTATTTTAGCATGCTTTCGTAAAACTTTATAAATAACTATGCGGTTACTGGTATTTGTGTTTGCAAAAACGCAAGTGTTATCGTCAAGAACGGAATTATTTCTTTAACATATTAGCAAATAAATATAAAATCCTAATATAAAAAAAATTTCATAAAAATTGACACTCGGTAGTATTCGAGACTGTACCACTCCCATTATATTACATCTGTCAATTCTTTCAAACATACAAGATTTGTTCTCTGGAAAGGACATACAGCTGCGGATTCGCGACCTTATCTTGGAGAGAACTATGTAATGTATTTACAGATGCAATTCTTATATGGGAACATAAACACCGGACACTCCGAAAGCCTTTCTGACGCGTTTGTTTATTTGATGACAGACCAAACTTATCTTAATGTTCCGGTCAATGCATCTCGTACTTTTCCCTTAGTGCTCTTAGATACTATAGGATCGATAAAGTATTTATTTTTTAACTTAACTTGCTTTTCAAATTAATTGTCATAGCATTTCTTTCCGAATTTAATAATCTAAAATTGACTATTATTTGCTGTATATTGTTAAAATTTGGTAACATTGCAAACATGTTAACACTAGTATGCAACACATGTATTAACAGATGTAACACTTAATATGGCCTATGCTATATATATTCACTAAAAGTTAATACCAATGTATTCAATAAACATATTAATAAAATATAATATGGACTACCAGCGGCTAAAGTCGAGGATAGAAACAAATGTTTCCGTCTTTATATGACTATTTTGACGCTGGAAGAATACGATAAATTATTTACGTTTACGCCGTATGTAAATGAGAGAAAGGGATAGAAAAGATAGAATGCAGAAAGTCAGTTTTTCGGGCCTTCGTCCACGAGAGTACTTGTCGAGTGCGAGGCTTTATCCTTGTGTGGCTTGGACCTATGTTTGTTTACACCACACAGTTTGATATCGTAATATAAACTGACAACACTCGCACAGATGTCATTTAGGTTCATGTATACAATACAGAGATTAACGAAAGATGATTCGGTATTTATTGACCTTTAACTACCATCCTGCAATTTCTGTCACATTACTATTGCCGTTGTAGTTCACAGGCACGAAATGTCTAAGTGTGATTTATTGTGTGGTTTAACAATTTATCTTGCATTTACTTTATAAAATTTGTTTTTGAATATTCTGATTGCATGTGACTAGGGTAAACGTAGTTTTATGAGATCAGTTATATTTTATTTACTAATTGAAAACTTCTACAGATTTTAGCTCAGTTTAGCTAAAAAGACTTATAATCGCACGATAATTAACATATACTAATTATTTCTTGTCCACTGATTGTACACACTTAACTTTATGTACAAGATAACATTTGACACATTATAAGCTTTATTTATGGAAACTGGCATTAGAAATAATAACTCAATTTTGACAGCAGTGTTTACACAGCGGCTCAGAACATTCTAGACATATTGGCTGTTCAAAGTCAGCTTACAAAGTGTAACTAGTCCTTCTATTTTTTGTTGTTGGACAAATTCTACATTGTTTGTAACAATTTATCTATACAAATAGAAAAATTTGTAAATTTCTGGAGGTTGCAGTTTTTCGAAATCATCTTCATCGTCTGATGCACTTCGTTGATATTCGGTATCATTATCTTTTATTCGATTACTTGTGCACTCTGTTGCACAATTCCCCTATTCTCTTTAATGCCTTCTAAAAGTTGGCCATTAGATACAGCACCTGAATCACTGTCTTCTTCGGCTAACCCGTCGCTGATGGTCAGACACGATGACGGTAGTTAAAGGTTAAGCTTGGAATTTGTAGATATTGGCATAATAGGCGTTCTGAATATATAGGCTGATCAAGATAAGTCGATGAAATGATGTGGGTCAACAAATTCTCTTTGTTGTTTATTTTAAGTTGTATAAAGGTTGAAAAAATATAAGGTCTACTTATTTAATTTTTTTTAATTTACGGTTATAGTAGAAATTTTTCATTAACGGATGGTTGAAAAGCCATTCCGCTGCCGCCGCTAACGATACCATCCATTTTAAAAGAAAAAAGAAAATAACACGAACAGAGAGAAAATTAATTACCCGAAGAAGAATGAGAAAACAAACATAAATTTTTAGATAGTCTAACTAAAAATGGAAGGAAAATATATGACAATTAGTTAAACAAAATACATTTTTTAAAAATTAAATAAAAAATTTAATTTTTATAAAATTATCAATTTGGGACAAACGGTTATCTTTTCAAATTGAATCGTTTGAGCATACAGTCTTTAAAACTCTTAAAGAACATGGAAAGGCTGCATTGAAACACTGCTCCAAGCTATAAAGATTAGTTTGACAGACATGACGTAAACAAACGTGCTAGAACTGCTATCGGAGTGCCGCCTGTTTATATTTTCATATCGCAAACATTTCTGTAAATAGATGTAGCACAGCTTCTGTCCAATACAAGGTCGCGAACCCTACTCTTTCTTTTGGTTATGTTGCATAGTTGCAAACATGCCAATTTCGGGCGATTTATTGTCAATGGGATATATTACCCCAAATCACCCCTTGGTAACCCCGTACATCTTATTTTGATGACAAGGGACTAGGACCTTCGAAAATCTTCGAATGCCCATTTTATTTCTGGCAAGTTTTACCTCAATTTTCCCACAGCGACACCCGCAGTCCTATCCCGGATTGTGCATGGCCAACTTCGGTGCTAGGATTAGACTCAGCATCATTAAAAACCCCCAGTGATAATTTTATAACGATCTCTTAGCCTCTGACCCTTTTACCCCAATTCTCCCTTTGCTACTCCCGTAGAGCCCACACCCGTCAATCCCTGGTGTCTTTCGATGACGGTATTGAATTCAGCATCCTCAAAAACCCTAAAGTAGCTATTTATCTGGCAATTTCACCCCAATTTATCCCTTTGGTACTTGTGTAGAACCATCACAGTAAATGTCCGGCGATAGCATTCAATTCAGCCTCCTCAAAAACCTTCGAGTGGTAAATTTCAAGTAATTTTTTGACTTTTGACATTTTTGCCCCAAATCATCCCTTTGGCACTCACGTAAAGTCACATACGTCCATCTCTGGTGACTTTCGATGACGCCATTGAATTCAGCACGCTCAGAAACCCCCGAGTGGTTATGTTCCAACAATTTTTGACTTTTGACTTTTTCATCTCAATTCACCCCTTTGATACTCGCGGGGAACCATACCAGTGCATCCCCGGCGACTTTCTGGGACGGCATTGAATTCAGCATCCTCAAAACCCCCTGAGTGGTTATGTTCCAGCAATTTTCTGACTTTTGACTTTTTTACCCCAAATCATCCCTTTTTTACTTACGTAGAGTCACATCCGGTCCATCCCCGGTGACTCTAGATGACACCATTTAATTTAATATCCTCAAAAACCCCCGAACGGTCATTATCCTTAGGCATCTGACATTTTTACCCTAATTCAACCCCTTTTGCACATGGCTTTAGCCTCACCAGTACATCCCCGGTGACTTTCGATGACGGCATTGATTTCAGCATCCTCAAAAACCCCCGATTGGTTACTTTCCAGCGATTGTTTGTCCAATTCAAATTTAAACATTACGTAGTACGATTGATATCCATGTGGCCAGCAATGTTGCCAGGTTTGTGGTTGCCATAATGTTAGGGAATGGTTGAAATATACAGTAAATTTATATACAGGAGGCGACTATGCTGCCCCTGACGGAAATGTTACGAACTTGTGATATACAAATCCCGTTCACTCTGCTATCAATACGAGTACCGTTTGGTTATTACAAATTATTTTTTAAAAATTCAGGGCTAGAGAGCAGAGGAAAACTACTAAAATGCATAGGAAAACTTCTAGAATGCATTGGAAAACCTCTAGAATCCATAAGAAAACGGCTGGAAAACATGGGAAAACGGCTAGAACCTATAAGAAAATGGCTAGAGAGCAAAGGAAAAACTGGAATGCATACGAAAATGGCTAGAAAGCATAAGAAAACGGCTAGAATCCATACGAAAACGGCTAAAAGCAAAAGAAAAAAGCTAGAATGCATAGGAAAACAGCTAGAAAACATAGAAAACTGTTAGAATGCATATCAAAACAGCTAGAATGCATAAAAAACAGCTAGAAGACATAGTAAAACGGCTAGGAAGAGACACAACGGTGCATGAAGATAGAAAATGGCTAACATTTTTAGAATAAAACCGTCCAGAGAGGTTACATAACTCTTGCTCCAGAGAGAAGATGACTAAACAACGGAATGACAGATGAGAAATATATGGTAGGTTGGATGTGATAAGGAATCACTGCTTGACTTTGAAGAGACTACAACACAGACACTTACACAGACACACACAAATGCGCACACACACAAACGCGCATACACACATATATCTATGTATATATTTACAGACTCTATCTGGTGTAGTGAAGGGCTTGTCAATATTCCAACTATGAAATTAATAGAGCAAAGCGAAAAAGCTAGAATGCATAGAAAAATAGCTAGAAAACATAGGAAAACGGCTAGAATGCATAGGAAAACGGCTAAAAAGCGTAGCAAAACGGCTAGAATATATAAGAAAACGGCTAGAGAGAAGAGGAAAAAACTACATTTCATAGGAAAACGGCTAGAAAGCATAAGAAAACGGCTAGAATCTATAAGAAAACGGCTAGAGAGCAAAGGAAAAACTATAATGCATAGGAAAACGGCTAGAATAGATACGAAAACGGCTAGAATATATAAGAAAACGGCTAGAGAGAAGAGGGAAAAACTACATTTCATAGGAAAACGGCTAGAAAGCATAAGAAAACGGCTAGAATCTATAAGAAAACGGCTAGAGAGGAAAGGAAAAAAAGCCAGAAAGCATAGGAAATCTTCTAGAATGCATAGGAATAAAGATAGAATGCACAGGAAAACGGATAGAAGACTTAAGGAAACGGCTAGAAAGAGACACAACGGTGCATGAAGATAGAAAAAGATGAACGTTTTTAGAGTAAAACTGTTCAGAGAAGTTACAAAACTCTTGCTCTAGAGAGATGAAGACTAAACAACGGAATGACAGATAAGAAATATATGGTAGGTTGGATGGTATCACTGCTTGACTTTGAAGAGACTACAACACACACACAAACGCGCGCGCGCGCACACACACACACACACACACACACACACACACACACACACACACACACACACATCTATGTATATATTTACCGACTCTATCTGGTGTAGTAGAGGTTATTCTCAATATTCCAACTATGAAATTAATACTTTCTTAATTAGGCTATCCTACTCCGCATTACAGAGACTATTAAAGTGTGAATGTATAAGTGCAGCACATTTAATATGAACAGCCAACTTTAATGTAGGGGAAAATTCAAGCCATATAAATGCAAGATTACGCCTGTAGAATACGCTGTATGTTATATAACACATTCAGGGGAGTTAACTTTCTAATATTGTTATCAGGTTTACCAACAACGCAATATGTAAGCCACCTTCACTTTCTAACAGTAACTAGTGGTTTCGGTATATATTCATATTACTAAACCCATATTATTCTGCAGTAATTTTCTAAATAACAAGGGGTTTTTGCGGCGGTGATACATTAAATCCGGAACTAAGTATTGATTCTGATATAGGTCAAAAGATAAACGGATATGGAAACACTATTGTATTATTAAAACATATTACCGTATGGTTAGTTATGAAAACGGAAGAATCTATCATACTGTGGATAGTTTTAACATAATCTATTGACGAAATGGGGAAAACAAATTATATTATTACAACGTGATGTTTTCTTTCACATTTGATTTAGAAGAGCCATATTGGTGCTAAGCTATAAAAGCGCCATTTTATAGGTGAAGTACGAGATTGAAGTGCGTGGGACTGTAATACGTTTTCAAACAAAAAAGGTGTCTGGATTTTATGCGTATTATACAAACAGAGTGATGTAGCTTGTCTGGAAGAAGAAGGCGAGGCTCTCGATACGTGTGGGGGAGAAGCAAAGACACCTGAGCAAACAATAGACATATATCGTGTCTGGAGGAGAAAGAAGAATTCATCGAATAATGTGGGGGATACGCAAATATACCTGAGCATACAACACACATGTAGCTAATCTGGAACCAAAAGAGGTGCAAGAATAGAGAATAATTTGAGGGAGATAATAGGATACCTCAGCACACACACATTAATTTCTTTGGAACAAAAATGATCCCCAGAATAATGTGAGAGCGATGCAAAGACATCTGAGCCCACATCACACACATATAGATTATCTGGAACAACCAGAAGTGAGAGAATAATGTGAGGGAGATGGAATGACACCTCAGGAACAAAAAGGATTCCCAGAATATTGGGAAAGGAATGCAAAGACATCTGAGCTCACGCGCGCTTTTAGTTTGTCTGAAACAAAAAGGATTGCTAGAATAATGTTCAAGCGACGCAAAGACATCTGAGCCCACGTCACTCAGATGTGGCTTGTCTGGAACAAGAAAAGGTGCGAAGATAGAGAATAATTTGAGGGAGATGCAAGGATACCTCAGCATACACGCGCGCGCTGTTAGTTTGTCTGGAACAAATATTATTCCAGGAATAACGTGATAGCGATGCCCAGACATCTGAGCCCACATTACACACATGTAGCTTGTCTGGAATATCGAAGGATGAAACAATAATGTGGTATATACTCACGCATTTAGTTTGTTTGGAACAAATCGGATTTCCAGAATAAAGTGAAAGCGATGCAAAGACATATGAGTCCACATCACTCACATGTAGCTTGTCTGGAACAACAAGAGGTGCGAGAACAATTTGGGGGAGATGCAAAGACACCTGAGCACACAATACACATACATCTTGTCTACAAGAAGAAGAGGTGCTAGAAACATGTGGTGACTTTGAAGAGACTACAACACAGACACACAAAGACACACACACACACACAATCGCGTACACACGCACATCTATGTATATATTTACAGACTCTATCTGGTGTAGTACAGGTTATTCTCAATAAGAAGAGGTGCTAGAAACATGTGGGGGGATGCAAAGACACCTGAGCAGACGATACACATGGATCTTGTCTGGGAGAAGAAGAAAAGGTGCTAGAATCCTGTGGGGGAGAAGCAAAGGCAACTGAGCACACAACAGACGTATATCGTGTCTGGAAGAAGAAGAAGAAGTTATCGAATAATGAGGGGAATACGCTAAGACATCTGAGCCCACATCACTCACATGTAGCTTGTCTGGAACAACAAAAAGTGAGAAAATAATTAGGGGGAGATGGAAAGATACTCCAAGGCACACTCAAACACACACGCGCAATTAGTTTGTCTCGAACAAAAAGAATTCCCAGAATAATGAGAAAGCGATGTAAAGAAATCTGAACCCACATCACTCACATGTGGCTTGTCTGGAACAAGAAAAGGTGCAAGAATAGAGAATAATTTGAGGGAGATTCAAGGACACCTCAGCATACACGCACGCGCTTTTAGTTTGTCTAGAACGAAACGGATTCCCAGAATAATGTGGGAGAGATACAAAGACCTCTCAGCATGTACTCACGCATTTAGTTTGTTGGAAAAAAAGGATTGCTAGAATAATCTGAGAGCGATGTAAAGACATCTGAGCCCATATTACACACATGTTGCTTGTCTGAAATAACTAGAGATGAGACAATAATGTGGGGGAGATACAAGGAACTCTCAGCATAGACTCACGCATTTAGTTTGTCTAAAACAAAAAGGATTGCTAGAATAATGCTACACATCTGGTCTGTAAGAAGAAGAAGAGGTGCTGGAAACATGCGAGGGAGAAGAATTTGAGGGAGATGCAAGAACACCTCAGTACACACGTACGCGCTTTTAGTTTGTCTGAAACAAATCGGATTCCCAGTATAATGTGAGAGCGATGCAAAGACATCTGAGCCCACATCACACACATGAAGCTTGTCTGGAACAACAAGAGTTGCGAGAATAATGTGGAGAAGATGCAAGGACACCTCAGGACACACACACGTGTGCATTTAGTTTTTCTGGAAAAGAAGGATTGCCAGAACAATGTGAGAGCAATGCAAAAAAACACTGAGCACGAAATGGGGAGAAATATATGTAATTCTTCCAGGTGTAACTTGTACAGGGCCCCTTTCATTAAACATACATATTACCGCTTGACGTACAAGAAGGTTGATGGACATCGTTTTATAACACATCTATAAAGTTTATATAATAAAAAGGTTTAAAAGTCAGTTCATCTTCTGTTTGATTTTGTCCTCTTTTGGATTTGTGTATAAAGTCTTATTGTTATTTGAAGAGAATGTTTTCTTGTGGTAGAGATCATTTTTTTCATTTAAATAATTGGTTTATTTTTCAAACAAAAAACGAAATTTGCGGAAGTTAAATTCCGGACGTTTTGTAATTTGCATTTATTTTCTAAGTTTGTCTTTGCATTTAAGAAAATTACAGTGTGTCTGTGTTTTAAACATTTAGGTTCTTTGTTTAAGGAATAGAAAATAAAGTATTTTTGGAGAATACCTCTAAAACTTTATGATTAATGTACAATGCATCCAGCGTTAAACTGATACATACTTCGGTTAGCTATATTTTTCCGAATGTTAGTAAAGCCTTGATAAATGTTTGTACAGACGTGGACATGATAAATGTTCTGAGGGAAGACAACCTTCCTTTAAAAGGAGGCTTAGTGTAAGTACCCAGGATTACAGAGACAGGATGCAATATGTTTTGCCGGGAATTGTCAACAACGAACTAAATAAAACATGCATGTGAACAATTTATGATCGCGATCCGATATTGTGTTTTACAAGAATTAATAACTCTATGTAGGTAAATTTAAACCTTTTCATAGTCACAGATTTGTATTCCGAATACAGAACTATACAACGAACTAAAAGGCCTTATATATGTACAAGTTGTATTTTATAGTTTCACAAATACAAGCCTTAAATTTATAGCATAAAATGCCATCATGGGAGCATCAAGAAAATAAAATATCATTCTGTTTGACCTTTGATACACTACTCCCATTTCCTCTATAATGTAGAATGTTGAAGTACAAAACAAGATGACAAGAAGGCCCTGAAAAACGCCTTCAGTTGTATATTAGAAGTTAGGTAACGTCCCCCCTGAACACACCAAAACCCTCCACTTGTCCAGGAGAGTGAAGACTAGATAGTAACTAGATAGTCACCCCCTTGATTTGTAGAGGGTACCAAGGTATTTTCTCGATTTGTGGAGTGAGTCCCATATAGTGTCAGTCCCCTCTATCTCCCTCACTCTCTGAGATAGGGGGCAGTGAGATAAAGAGACGGAGGAGACTTTTCATTTAGGCTCGTAGAGTTTAAGAGACTCTTGGAAAACCACCTCTTACTTTTAACTCGTTCGCCGTGTCGGCCTTTGATACTACTTTGTGGCATATGCTACCCTATGTCACAGTGGCTCAAAGACTGATGAAACCTGTTTATTCCATGTCCAATTAGTGTAAGCCTAATTTAATTAATATTTATAAGACTATGCCAGAAAGTAATCTTGACACGACTTAAGTCTATCACTACTGTCGATTAAAAGACTCACCAATTATCCTGATAGGATGAAAAAACTATGTCATTGTTTTTAACCTGACCTAACCTAATTCGCAACCTCCTTCCTCACTATTTATTAGGAATATACTGTGGTTGAATTTAATAATAAATACACAAAAACCTCTTAACCACAAACTTTCTTTAATTTACCCTAATGTACATTTCAGCTACAAAGTAACCATCCTCAGAGGGATAACATACAAAGACAGTCTTTGTATGTTATCCCTCTGAGGATGGTTACTTTGTAACTGAAATGTACATTAGGGTAAATTAAAGAAAGTTTGTGGTTAAGAGGTTTTTGTGTATTTATTATCTCCTTCCTCACATCCATAATCCGCCGCTGGCTCACTGTCCGTTGACTTGCCAAGGGATTTGCGAATGGACTAAGCTTTAATTGAATGCACACATTGGCCAAGTCTCTCCTGAGCGGATTGATGACGTAATTCCCGTTTAGCTTCATTATACAGCAAGATCACAGATAAACCTTCGCTTTATGCCGCCCCAGAGCCTACACATAACCAAAACAATGCAGGTATTGTTCGCCTCCACCGGCATGTACTCTGCCTTTATAGATACGCCTAATGATGGCGTTTTTAATCAAGTTTAACCCATGAAATATTACTAAGGTTATTTTTAGTTTTCATAGGTGGGTAAGTGTAAATGATATTTTACTAGAGTGCACAAATATTAGTTCACCTAAAACTGTTAGGATAGTTTCATTTTATTTTAATCAGTTTAAAATAGACATACGCAATTTAAAATACTTAGAATGATTCGGAGAGGTAATTGACTGAGTTTTGACACGCAATTATTAGCTGAAAGTCATTCAAGTAGTTACGAGTTACTCTTATCCTATGCAGTTAGGATGGTGCGGTTGCGTAAAGATAAGTACCGTCTATTAAAACAAACCTATGTAAGTTTGATTATTGGGCAGTCGTATTTATTTTAATTTTTACTAATATCATTTAGAAAACTAATATTTTTATTTTTATTTATCCCTTATTATTGTCTCTGATTGTGTGTTGGGTAGAATTATTATTCGATAGGTTAGACTGTTATATGCAAAGAAATTAATTAGGTGCAACATCGATTCACCTAATAAATATATCGATCAAGTCACCCATTTCTCATATTCGGCGGGAACTGATTTGATAAGGTAATGAGATTATTATTGTAAATAATATGATGCAACATTATAATAGAACAATATTACAATAATTAAACATTTTATTTATACGTTTATAGTTTTGTTCTTCACACATATTTTAAATGTTCGTATGTCTTATTATTAACCTCTCTGTAGTTAATAATGAGACACTGTATGTTAAAATGAGTGCATCATTCCAGCAGGTGCGTTCCTTAGTTAAATTAGGCCGCAACTCAAGTCTTAGTTTCTGCGGATATGTTAGGGTTAAGAAACTAACGCTGGCAGCTCCAGAGAGGGAATTATGTGACCGAGCTGTAACTTGGTGTGAGGTATATGTGCTGTTTAATGTGTTATATGTGTTTTGTGCTTCTAAGGGTGTTTCAAGTAGCGATAGATCGTAGTGCGATAGGAAGTGAGTTTTTACAGGCAAGGGCGTTTGGAGTGATAATGTATGGCGCTGTCCTTAATTAAACTACACCAGAGCGAGCCCCAACGTCCGATGGAATTGCTAGGTGAAACAAGTAATAATAAAAAATGTTTCAAGAAAATTCCTACTTAGGTTACCAAAAAAAAATTATTTTAGTTACTTTTTATTAAATAATTACAATTAATATAAAGAAAGAAAACAAAACCTTGCGATAATACACATAATTTATAACATCAGCAGATTTAAGAAATCATATGTTATCACTTATTTTACGTCAAATGGGGAGAAATAAATAAATATATTGCATAGCTTGCATATTATATTTTTTATTGAATTATTTTTATTTTTTTAAACTGTATCAACATCGTGTCTCACTAAAAGCTTTAAAAAATATATTTGAACTTGAGTGAATGAACAAAAATAATTTGAAAATTTGAACAAATAAAATAGTTATGTAAAGGGAGAGTTTGAAATTATATAAGGAATTGACCATTCTAAAACCACGCATAATTCAACAATCATTCATCAAGAACAACATGAATTTAGTAATTAAAAAACAAACAACTGCATTACAAGTCACAAACTACAACACTTAAACTTTAATTTCAATAAATTTCCTCATATTGAAAGTACACTAAACTATCTAAACAAATCTAACAATTTTACAAAAACCCAAACAGGAATGATAAACTTCAAGGGCGAAATGTATGATAAAAACTTCAATATTAGACCCAAAATACATAAAATATCTACGTTAAAACACAATATAGTTACAACCCCTATTTGACAATAAAATATTGAAAACAACTGCAATACTACAAAAATATTAAAAAATAACTCATAATACAAGTTAACTAAGATTAAACCCTTATGTTCATTTCGATGACAATGTCGTTATCATCAGAGGGTCATATTACAAAATTACAATCTAGAAAACATTAACAGTCTAGTTTGTAACTTATTGTTTTCTAGATTGAGATTTTGCAATAAGATTCTCTTATTATGATGATGACATGGTCGTCACGGATAGCAAAACAGTGAATATTAAAAGGATTTTACGGAGAATAGAGATAAGATTAGGGTGAATATAGATACGAATAATTATGAAAATAGGAGAATTAGGGTCTAAAGCTGTAGGATTAGAATGAACATAGAAAGGATTAGTGTGAATCGTATTACAATTAGAGTGAATGCAGTCGGGATAAAGATAACGTTGGGTGAATATAGACCGGATTTATATATATATATATATATATATATATATATATATATTAAAACAGCATAGGTTATTCAAATACAAGAATATTTATTATTTTATATCCAAAGCTTTTCGTTAGCAAACAGTACCAACATCATCAGGAACGAAAATTACAATAATGTAAGCTATAGGCCTAAAACATATGTTTAATTAGAAATAGAATTGTTGCTAAATTTATACAAATTGCCAAATTTATTTGGCATTTTAAAACTAAATGCAATTAAAATTAATGAAAATACAAAATTAATATCATTAGATATAAAAAATATGTATACAAACATACCTATAAAAGAAACTCTTGAAATTATAAAATCTAAATTAGAACACGAGAAAGATAAAAAATTAACATTAGAAATTTTAAATACACTCAAAATACTATTAAATCAAAATTATTTTTCATACAATTATTTATAAACAAGAAGATGGTCTTGCTATGGGCTCGCCATTATCAAATATATTATCTGAAATATTTTTACAACAATTACATAATAAAATAAATGAAATTATAAAAATATATGATAAAAATGGTTATTGGGTTCGCTATGTAGATGATGGAATGTATATATCAAACAATAATAATATAAATTTAAATTTTATTTGGATAAAATAAATAAAATTAATAATAAAACCAAATTTACTTATGAAATTGAAACAAATAACAAAATAAATTTTCTAGATTTAACAATAATAAGAAAAAATGAAAAATTTGAATATATGATATACCGTAAAACAACTTTGACAAACCAAATTATACCAAATAATTCTAATCATCCATATAATCAAAAAATGGCTGCTTTATATAACTCATTATATAGAATGCATATTATATAGAATGCTTATTATATAAAATACCCATGAATGAAGAAAATAAAATAAGAGAAAAAAACATAATTTATCAAATTGCATTAGAAAACGGTTATAAAAAGAAAACTGTTGACAAAACATAATTATTATATTTTTAATAAACAAAATAATAATTTAATTTGCAATAATAATATTAATACAATATGGACTTAATTTTTATTTATAGGCCATGAAATAAAAAATATCACCAAATTATTTAAAAATACAAATATCAAAATTGCGTACAAAACTAATAACAAAATAATAAACATAATAAATAACAATAATAAAACAATTAATATGCATGAAAAAGGTGGTGTTTATAAATTATAATGCGAATCTTGTAATAAAGCTTATATAGGTCAAACCAAGAAAAAATTAAAAGAAAAATATAAAGATCATTTAAATGCCTATATTAATCCAGAAATATATAGATCAAATTTCGCAAATCATTGTATTAATAATAAGCACCAATTTCCAAATATAGAAAATATGAGACTTATAAAAGAAATTAATAAGGGATTATTAATGAATATAAATGAAGCATTCGAAATATATAAACACAATAATAATAACAAATTAATAAAAGAACAAATACAAATACATTCTAAATTTGATACTATATTCAATGTCTATAATAATACAGCAACAAAATAAATTTGGCAATTTGTATATATTTAGCAACAATTCTAATTCTAATTAAACATATGTTTTAGGCCTAAAGCTTACATTATTGTAATTTTCATTCCTGATGATGTTGGTACTGTTTGCTAACGAAAAGCTTTGGATATAAAATAATAAATATTCTTGTATTTGAATAAGCTATGTTGTTTTAAATTATTAAACAAGAAAACGTATTATATATATATATATATATATATATATATATATATATATATATATATATACATATAATTCATAGAATTAGTATCTTGACTTTAGATTTACACAGATTGTTTGGTTAGGCTGGCAACTTTACATATCTTTAAACATGCTAACAGCATTTCAACTGTTACCAGTTCCTTCAGGATGTACGTTATGCGATAGACTATATTACCGGCTACAAACACAGGTCACGTTTTATTCGTATCTCGACTGGGTGAGCATTAGTCAAATACTCGTAGTAAACGTATAGATCTGAGCACCTCGGACACTCCCTGACCCAGGCCCGAAGTGGATATGACAACCACTAATACCACAGGCCAGAGTTGGTCCCGTTCTGACTGTTTGCAGCACGTTCAACGCGTATCGGCTCTAACCAGTTAACTACATTATATATATATATATATATATATATATATATATATATATATATATATATATATATATGTTGCGTAAGTTAATAATGTTGGGTTTATACGAAATTGAGTGTGAGTGTGTGTGTGTGTGTGTGTGTGTGTGTGTGTGTGTGTATGTGTGTGTGTGTGTGTGTGTGTGTGTGTTGGATTAGAAGGCAGTGTATTAAGTAAAGTTAGTTTAGACTGCGATACGGGTGAGGAATGCCAAACCCTTCTCAGTTGGTGCAGATAGTCCGAACCTTCCCTGTAACTCTTAGGGTAAGCTATAACAGCTAATCTAATGTATGTGGTCGTTAACCCTGCGGGTGTTGATAGGGATCGCTGTGTAACAAAAACTTTTGCACAAAGGTTCGTGTTTATAGTTCAACAAAT